>CAKNWT010046841.1:0-10169 GCA_932066315.1 Andricus coriarius | reverse complement strand
CAGTACTTGCAAAAATAATGCCGATTACATTCTCATTTATTTTTCCCGCAGGACAGAACATTTGTATGAAAAGGCTCTGAAGAAAAAGAAAAATCATCAGGGAATCAAATTGGATTCTGAATTAAATCACGTGGATTTCATGTGTGCAAGCCTGGTTTGCCACCTTTCTTTGGTCATGACCTACTGGAGGGAGTTGTTGCTTATTCTTTGAATCCTTTAAGTATTCCAGCTATGATCAAAGAGACAAGTCAGTCAACGTACCCAAAAAAGGAACAAGAATCGGTGGTGGTGCTTGCGAAATTTTGACTTCACTCTGTCTTCTTCCCTTTTTCATAGATCACAAAGTTCATACAAATGATGAGGTATGGATTTGTTTTCTATAACTCACTGAAATAATCGAGATAGTATGCGTACCCGAAATCGATAAGTCGTACGTTCCGTCTTTGAAAACAATCATTCAAGAATATCTCAGCACGAGAAAGAGGCTATGTCCATCTGTCAAGCTTCCACCAAAGCATCATTTTTTGACCCACTACCCTGAAATGATACTACAATTCGGTCCACAAATAAGGGTTTTCACTCTCTGTTTTGAAAGCAAGCATACGTTTTTCAAAAGAGCCATGAGAAATTTGAAGAATTATAAAAATGTGACGAAATGTTCATCAGAGAAGCATGAACTGCTTTAAAGATTGTTGCGTTCAGGTGCTGGATTAAGATGTGAACTACCATTGAATGGAGAGAGTGATTTTCACATTTATCGCTACTCAGAAACTCTTCAACAAGTTGATGCTAAGTTACTCGGAACACTCACTGAATGTTCCAGTGCTGTATTCAGGGGAACCAGCTACCAGAAAGGAATTGTTGTCCCAATAAGACAAGACAACGTTGTCAAGACAACTTTCAGATGGGGAGAATCGCCATTATATTGTGTAATAATGAAGAGTGCTTGTACCTCATGCTTGAAGTCGTAGATACTAAATGCCTACCTCGCCTTCGTCTGTATGAAGTCGGTAAAATTGTAAGATATGAGTGTCTATCTGTTGGTGACCTTCTAGGATATGATTCACTCCATGTTTACGTGCAAGATGGAAAATACTATTTAAAAATCAAACACGGACTGATTCGGAGTCCGTTGCGCTAGGCAGTGAATCATCAATTTTATTACACAGAGACGGTGAAGTTTTCAGAATCGGAACTCAATCCAGATATTTAGTTGACATTGATTTGATAGTTAGAAGATACTATGTGCTTGAAGTTCTGAACGTTCAAATGAACGAAATTTTTTACTGATGACTTTGTAAACCAGAAAAAGTGCTAAAATGTTTGTTCATTTATTTTTGGAATAATTTATTACTGAAACAGAATTATAATGCATCTTTTAAATTGCAGTTGGAACCATATTTATTGGTAAAATAGAAATGGGGGAAAATATTTCGTTCATTTGAACGTTCGGAACTTCAGGTACATGAAGATACTCCAATATTTTTTCAAGGATTTGGCAATTTCAAAACTAAAAATATAATGAATAGACCATGCAAAAAAATGTAATTTTTTTCATAGCAAATAGTATATATACTTCATGTGTTACATGTACAAATTTCACTGCTTCAATCAAGCGTGATTGTCTTGTTACTTCATGAATAAAAACTCCATGATCACTAAATATTACACAGCTCCACAAAAAAAAAGTTGTCTACCCCAGGAACCAGAATAGACTTACCCTACGTTTTTGGGGTCGCTGAATCCGAATCCGGGGTTTGTTTGGCTCCATCAAGTCAGGTTTCGTCCCTAACCTAAAAAAACATGAAAATCGCTGTTTGTAGGTAAAACATGATTCGTACCTATGGAAAGTGGTCATATCCTATGTTTTTGAGGTCGCTGAGTACGAATTCGGAGTTTTTATGGTTCTGTGACGTCACACTTTGTCCCTAACCTAAAAAAATGGTGAATTGGTAATTTTATGTAAAACATGTATTTTTTCAATGTAAAGTGGTCATATCCTATGTTTTCGAGGTCGCTGAGTACGAATTCGGAGCCCTTGTTTTTCTATGACATCACATTCCGTCTCTAACATAAAAAAAACGGTAAATTGGTGATCTTATGTGAAACATGTATTTTTTCAATTTAAAGTGGCCATATCCTATGTTTTCTAGGTTCCTGAGTACAAATCATGAGTCCGTTCGGTACCACTGTCCAGCCTTTAAACTTTGATGCGTAACTTCGGAAGAACTCTTAACCCAACAGATCAGACCCGGCACTCGTCCGATTTGTCGTCCAGCGAAAATTGGAAGCTAGTCGAAAATCAGTTGATGCTGTTGACAGGAATTCGACAGATTCTGTGAACGATGACGACTTCCCTGAAAGGAGATGTGTAGAATGACTCGTATCACTATCTATTGGAGTAAAGAAGCCATTAGGAGCATACTGCCTTGCAGGGGGGCATTAGGGAGTGAGGATGAAACCGTAGTGTGTCCGCTGACGAGTTGACTTTGTCCTCGTCAAAGTGGGAAAGCCTTCATACTTAGCCCTGGGGAAGTATGAGTGTTATCACCCCAGGACGGAAGGTTCACCTTCGATCGACCGTTGACAATTCTGTCAACGGCATCAACTGATTTTCGACTAGCTTTCAATTTTCACTGGACGTGGAATCGGACGAGTGGCGAGTCTGGTCTGTTGGGTTAAGAGTTCTTCTGAAGTTACGCATCAAAGTTCAAAGGCTGGGACCGTGGTACCGAACGGACTCAGGATTTGTACTTAGGAACCTAGAAAACATAGGATATGGCCACTTTGCATTGAAAAAATACATGTTTCACATAAGATCACAAAAATTTACCGTTTTTTTGTAGGTCAGGGACGAAATGTGATGTCACAGAAAAGCAAGGGCTCCGAATTCGTACTCAGAGACCTCGAAAACATAGGATATGACCACTTTGCATTGAAAAAATACATGTTTTACATTAAACTAACGAAAAACTGTTTTTTTGTTAGGTTAAGGACAAAGTGTGACGTCATAGAACCACAACAACTCCGAATTCGTAACAAGCAGCCTCCAAAACATAGGCTATGACCACTTTGCATTGGAAAAATACATGTTTTACATCAAATTACCGATTCACCGTGTTTTTTTTAGGTTAGGGACGAAATGTGACATTATAGAACCACAATGATTCCGGATTCGTACTCAGCGACCTCGAAAACATACGATATGACCACTTTTCATAGGTACGAATCATGTTTCACCTGAAAACAGCGATTTTCACGTTTTTTGAGGTTAGGGACGAAAGCTGACGTGATGGAGTCAAACGGACTGCGGATTCGGATTCAGCGACCCCAAAAACGTAGGGGTAGCCTATTCTGGTTTCTGGGGTAGACAACTTTTTTTTTTGTGGAGCTGTGTTATCATTCTCGTGTCTCACCACGTATACCATATTGCATTTTGCAGGTCAGCTATGAAGATTTTCAAAGTCGTCGATGTAGGTGGACATAATAGAATCTTAATTAGGGTTGATAGTATTGAAGGAATCATGTCCAAAGATCGTGAGAAATTAGGCTTTCCAGAAAATGCATCATGCAAGGTACTCACACTGTTACCTATGGTTAAGTTTGAAAATATCAGCGAGTCCAACTCTATTGGACAATTAATACTCATCATTTCCAAATTTCTTCTATACATACACCGCTATTCTATCATCGAATACGCAAAAGTGTTGATGAAGTTGTTGATAAATTAAAAATTTGCTTTTTTCAATTTCATTTGCACGAAATAAAGTGTGGACATAAAATCTCAGATAAGGGAGGAAGCAAAATATTTTAATGAAATTATTTGTACTTATAACGCAGATTGTCCTTGAAGGAGATGGAACAGAAATCGATGACTTAGAGATTCTGAAGGACTACGCACAGGATTACTCGAATGATGGATCCGTTAAACTGATCGTTCTGCTGGAAAACGACAAGTGGCAACCAGATCCTAAAAAGGTGCCCCTTGAACCTATTACACCAGAACGGAATGTGGAAGGTAATAAAAAAAAACAATAAATTGCTATCTAGAGGCGAAGGATCGTTTCAAGAAATATATTGAACGTCTACATAACTCATCCCTTATATCATGGAAATGTTTTGTATTTTACAGTGCTCCAGAGGAGTGACTTTTTCCGACTACATGTTTTCCGACTATACATGTCAAAAACATTGAGAGATTGGAGTACGCCAACAGCTAGAGCGCTAGCTAAATCGATAGTGACGAAATTTCCAAGAGCCTTCCAGCAAAGGATCACGTTCGAAGATGCGGACGGCGTTTTTTCTGATGGAGTTGAAGAATTGATGACCCGTATTTACGAGAGTGGTAGGTACTTGAAACCAGATTCATTAAAACAACCTCGCACGAAGCAGACAGCTGGAACCGAAAACGATGGTGATAATACCTTGGACAGAACGAGGGACCTATCCGTTAAAAAGTATGGGATAGCTAAGCAGGACTTGCACAGCTGTGTCGCTTATGAGCCTCCTCTTCCTGAAGGAGAGACTGAGGAATCTCAAAGAGAGAAAAAACTATCTCTCTGCCAGGACTTTGGGAAAAATGAACTTAGGGCTGAGGTGGTTGCATATCTTTTGAATAGGACTTTTGCATCCTAAAGAATCTGCTTGAATAGAAGAGACAGACGGAAATTGCCTTTAAGTGCCTTCTTCACTGACGACTGGTCTCACTTAAAGGAAAAAGAACATTTCATAAATCACGCTTCCACAGTTATTGATCCTGACATGAAAAAAGTTTGGGGAAAAAACTTCTCAGAGAAACTTCCTGTTATTAACAAATATTTTAAAAGCTACGTGTCGAATTACAAGCAAAATAATGATGTCCCAAAATTATGTAAGGATATAAGAGAACAAATTGAAAAGTCGAGAAAAGACGGATAAGAATCTGAGCAGTAAAGTTCCGGATACTCTTGTTCTCTTGAAATACGTCTCATGTTATTTCAAGGAAGATGATATCTTCATTTTGGTTGAAGTCTTCTATCTATTCGATATTCGTATCTTTCAAGTTTTCTCTATAATTTGTAATTCACTTCATCGAATTGATTTTCCTGGATAATGATCTTCACTGATTTCTTCAGGATCCTGCCGATGACGAGAAGATTACTTGTAAAGTAAAAAATTCTGAACTTCCCATCTTGGTCATCAAGGGTGAGCCTTTATACGACCCCAAGAACTGATGTTTGATTTATGGCATTATTTGTTCTATGGCTGAGGCAGACTGCGTTCTCCAGGCAATTTTCCTAATAATGATCAGCTTCCACGATCATAGCTGCAACTACTAAATTGAGATGGCCTCGTTACTAGAATTTTACCAACGGTAAATAATTTCCTGGCAAATACTGTTCCACTAATTTCCATTGATAAGATTTAAAAGAATAACAGCTTTCTATTTCATTTTGAGCCCACTCGAGAATCGATCAAGAATGATATGTTGGTCGATTATGTATTTCCACATTCAAATTCACTGGTCACCTGCCACTTTTTATAAATTCGTTCTACACGTCAATTTTCAAATTTTTAACATCTTTGACGAGACCCAAAACTTCCCTAATTCACGAAAATGATATCTATGAAACTCAGATAGAAATATTACAAGATTCTCGGAAATATTTTCGGGCCTTGTCAATGACGTTCAAAATTTGGAAATTGGCATGCCGAACGGATTTCCAAAAAGTGACACGTGACAAGCGAATGTGAAGGTGAATGTAAAAATACACAATCAACTCCCTGATCAAATTTTCGAGATGCCTTGCTATTCCATTCATAAACAATATGATAAAGAACATCGTCTACATTTCAGGATGCTCCTAGGCATAAATCCTTCTGAAGCAAACAAACGGCAAGAGGAACAGAATGGTTGTCAGAAACCAGATTCACGAGTGATAAAATCGATGCAAATAATTGCAGAATACTATTTCATGGGCTGAAATGGACTAAATCGAATCCTATTTGTTTTATCTATTTAGCGTATTCATTTCTTAATATAGATCTTGAATATAGTTGTGTGTTATATAATTTTTGTGTTATGTCATTTTTTCATTCTATTACATCAAATGTAATAGATCATTCCTAATTTCTTAATTCTATTCCCAGCATTTTTGGGAATTTGCTCGCACATTTCACGAAGAAAATCCCCGAACCTTTGAGTAAGTTCCCTTATTCCTTGAGTAAATTTCACTCAATGTTGGGAATTTTCCTTACGAAACTTTGGGAAAATTCCCAAACTCATGAGTAAATTTCCAGCAATGTTGTAAATTTTCCTCACGAAGTGTTGGGAAAATTCCCAAACTCTTAAATAAATTCCCATCAATGTTGGGAATTTTCCTCATTAAACTTTGGGAAAATTCCCAAACTCATGAGTAAATTCCCATCAATGTTGGGAATTTTCCTCGAGAAATGTTGGAAAATTTTCCAAACTCTTGGAAAAATTCCTATCATTCATTGGGATTTTTCCCCTCGAATGTTTGGGAATATTCCCAAAGTGATTGTGGAAAAAGCTTTCCAAATTTTTTGGGGAAAGTCTAAAAATTTTGTTTACAGTGAACGACAGAAAGTCTTATCTCATTGAGATAAGAATGTAAAAATGCGATGAGAATTATCGCGGGTCAGTTCACACGTATTTAGGGCAAGAGTCGGAGACTATTGTGCACTCGCGAGTTCACATATACGTCCCTATTCTAAGATTGTATTGCCAGATAGAGCTTTCAACTAGTCGTACTTATACCACAAAGCGTTCCCAGGGAAACGAGAATATTTCGCTGCCAGAAATAGCTTTATTATCAGTCGTCGTTGTTTTCTTCTGTCAAGATTAGCAGCACCGTCCACTAATTTCAAATGAAATTAATTTTTCGCGAAAATGACCTGGTGATAGACGCATATCTCAATGCATATTGAGTTTGTTATCAGAGTCATAAAAATTAATGGAATTACTATACCATCCAATTATTAAAATTGATTAAAACTAAATACTGTAAACTTCTGCTTTTGTCTTCTCAAGGATATGCTCTACGCACATACAATCTCAGAATTCATCAAACCTTTGTAGAGTTCTATACAATCAACGAAAATAGATACATTGTTATTAATTGTTGCATTTTTGGCAGGAAAATTCTAAGCGTACCTCAGAAAATAAATGAGATCAGATTAATAGTTATTTACTTGTCAAGTACAATAATTTTCACATCGAGTCTGACGAACTCGATTTTCGAAGCGAATTGTGTCACTTAGCGTTAGTGGCGTAACCGACGTAACTACCGCCTGGTTGGCCAGATAGCTTGTCTGAGGCCCCGTAACATCAGGGGCTTACTCATATGTAGTTCCGAATAGAGGCCAGTTTTTCCAATTGGCACTAATTTGTTGATAAATAATTATTTATATTATTATTATTAATTATCCGTATTTACAAAAAAAAAACGTTTTTTTAGGGAGAGAGGGGGAAACAACTCTGGCAATGCGCTGGACTGCTTGGTAATTCGAACTTGTAATCCTTTGTATTTCAAGTAATTTGGAATAGTGCACTTGTAATCCAGTTGTAATATGGAATAATCCAGTTATAATTCGAACTAATCCATCTTTATTCTGATTTCATCCACATGTAAGCAGGATTAATCCACTTGTAATCCAGTCCTCCACTTGTAATCCAGCTTAATCCACCTGTAATCCAGGTTAATCCACTTGTTATCCAGGTTAATCTACTTGTAATCCATATTAATCCACTGGTAATCCAGATAAATCCACTTGTAGTCCAGAATAATCCACTTGTTGTCCAGAATAATCCACTTTTTGCCCAGAGTAATCCACTTGTAGTCCGGAATAATCCTATTGTAGTCCATATTAATCCACTTGTAGTCCAGAATAATCTACTCGTAGTCCGGCATAATCCACATTTATTCCGGCATAATCCACTTGTAATCCGGCGTATTTCATGTAATTCACAGTAATCCACTTGTAATCCTAGCAATCCACTTGTAATTCTAGTAATCCATATGTAATCCAGGGTATTTAAAATAATTCTGAGTAATACACTTTTAATCCAGTTGTAATATGGAGTAATCCAGTTCTAATCCCAAGTAATCCACTTGTAAACCGACGTATTTCCAGTTTTACGCAGTAATCCACTCGTATTCCACGATATCCACTTGTAATCTAGTTGCAATATGGAGTAATCCAGTTCTAATGTGAAGTAATCCACTTGTAATATAGATAGTTCGGAGTATTTATTTATTCCACTCCCGAGGAGTGGAATAATAGTTATTTGTGATACAATTGCGCAAAATAGGTGATCGTGTGCGAGTGTGAATTCTGCAACATGAGTCGCAGGCGGATGATGCCATCGCACGAGTTAGCAATCACCTATGCGTGATTATGATTATATAATTTTTGGACTTTTCCCAACAATTTTGGAAAGATTTTCCCACTATTTTTTGCAACGCCCGTCCGAAAAAGTTGTGTTAGGAGTTAACGAAAAAGACTAATCTTAAAAGAAAAGATTTTTAAATTTCGTAAACAATTTTTTTTGAAACAAAATTTGTTAAGAAAAAACTGTTAAAAAAAAATTCGGTGAAAACTAGTTTTTGAAACAAAAATTTTGAGAACAAAATTGGTTTAAAAAAATTATGTAAAAAACATGTTATGAAAGCAATTTTTTTTTGCTTTTGCCCTTTTGCTGTGCCAAACGTTGGTGCTTATGCCCTTTTGTACGACGGACGAAAACGGCTACGAAACCTTAAAAACAAAACTTCAATCATTAAAAAATTAAAAAAACCAACACCAGTGTTTAAAATTACCTATGCCAGTGTCTAAAGTACCTCATGTCGAAAGTGCGCATGCGCAGCTTTTTCACCAATGTATAAAGTAAGCCATCTTCAAACTGTGCATGCGCGAAAATTGTTTCGCACACAGTCTGTTCAAATAAGGTCCTTTATGCACCATTTAGAAGCATGAAAAGGTCAATTTTTGAGGTGGGTGTTGCAAAAAGTAACTTTAAATAACTCCTCGGAAATTGGCTATTTTCGCGAGTCTTTAGAGACGCCGAGAATCGAAATTTCAGTTCACATAACCTGCAATAACCTGTTTATAAAACCTGCAATTCGTGTGCAATCCTATTGTTCAGTAGCTGATTTTATTATCGAAACACTCTGTACACCTCCATTAATGGTTGGTTCTTGTTGTAAATTATTGATTTAATAATCATAGAGTAAAATAATTTTTAAAATTGTTTATTAAATCACTATAATTTCAATAGGATAATCAACCTAACAATTGCCCCCCCCCCCCCCAAAAATTGTACACCTTGTTTAAAAATGCTCATGGGTGATTTCCACAATGTTGAAAACTCAGCCTGAGTAATTTTCCATTTTTCCTTTGAATAATTAAATTTTAATTAAATTTTCTCAGTAAAGTACTTATATCAAAGCACAATTCAGTAAAGTTTCCAAATTTTCGACGAGTTCGTTTAGAAATTATAAATAAAAAAGTAGGCAAAATGTCTTGTCACTCACCCGTCAAAGAAATGGTCGTACTGAATACGTCCCATAAAACATTTCTTTAATACAAACAAAATTTTATATGTAAGCCAAAAGTATCAAGTCATTGTTTCGAATTATTATTTATTTGCTTGAGTAAAATATTAACTAAGGAAATAGGGAACGTTGTTTTTGGTTGAAAGAACTAAGAGATTTGTGTTTGAAAATAAGGTAGTTGATATGGTCAAATGTAAGTTCAAATCAAGAAAATATTTCTTTTGAACAAATTTAAGTCCATTGGCTGAATTAAAACTTTTTCTTTATTGAAAGATTTGATCTCCCAAAACAAACCCTCGAAAGAAACAAGACGCCGCCAAATAATACATTTTTACTAGAATGAAATACAAAAGTATAGTAGAAATATGTGACCGTCCGCGAAGAAAGGGACCTAATGCGTGAAAGCTGAATTTTACAGGACGGGCGATTGTAGCAGAGTCCGCAAGCCAGCATTTCAGTAGTAGGGATGCGTCTACGAAAAGCAGTCCCTCCACATACCACTTACACTTTTAAGCACGAGCCAGTGGAGCTCACGGACACGTCGCGTACAGTTGCAGTGGTAAGAGGTGGGGCTGGCTTTTGTAGGCCTCTCGTTTGGTCTCCGCGTACGCT
>CAKNWT010046827.1:0-12212 GCA_932066315.1 Andricus coriarius | reverse complement strand
TTTTTTCTGTTTAAACATAAATCATACTGGGTTTTAAGTGGAAAAGTTCAATTAAGCGAATTATTAAGACACCTAACCTAAAAAAATCGGTACTCACGTTAAAATTTTGACATTTACAGTGAATTTTGAAGAAAATTCCACCCGTACGTAGTACTTTGATTATAAATAAGAATCGAATCGATGAATGTTAGTTTATTACTTTAGTTTTAAATATTTGACCAGATTTGGGCGCATCAAAGAACTTTCAACTTTCACGCACTGTGTTTTACTATACATGTATATTAATTCTACAAGATGATGTATATTAAATTTACAACACGTATATGCATATTGCTTCCAATACATTTATAGTAAAATCGCTATAGAAATTTCTAACAGTGTATGAGAAACTGGTTACAAGAATATTGTATAGGTCTTTTGAAATACTACCATTCTTCTTGTAAACTTTTTTTACGTATCTCGCGTTGTTTGGCATAAAATTGGAATTTCCTATTTTTGCAAAGTGCATTTTTGGCGAATCAAACCAGAATCGTTGGCCTAGAAAGGCTGGTTATCGAACTCGTTTTTCCTTTTAGGACCCAAAAAAGTATGCCAAAGCCCGATTTGATCTCTTCACTTTTTCGAGGGTTATCGCATTGATGGATATGAGCGGACAGATAGAGAGGCAGATGTCATTGCCAAAACTTGTTTTCCGGCTTCAGGAGGTCTTAAAACGTGTAGATCCGTTGAATGTAAAATGAATGCACTTGTTATTTCAAACCATTTTCAACAATTTCCTCGCTGTCATTTAAAAAAATGTCCTATCTTCTTTTTCCAGCAAGGAAATCTTCAATAGAGTCGTAACTTGTACATACTGATACGTACACACATAAATTATTAAATAAAAAGAACAGTTATATAGGTTGAGTAAATATTCTATGAAATAAAATTATAATATAAGTAAAAAATATTTCTTATTATAGTGCTGTCTAAGAACCAAACTTTAAAGAACAGAAGCAAGTTTAGTAAATTTTGAAAGAATCTTTGAAAACATAAACTGAAAAAAGTCAACTTGTGTAACAGAATTTCATGAAAATCCTTAAAACGAGAAAAGTATGTTTACAAAAATCAGTGCGATTTAAGAAACTCCACCCTCCCTTCAATTTGGGTCCGTACTTATATTTATTTGTATTTTAATACTACCCAAAATTTGGATTTGAAACTACCCATTTTGATTTATCGGTGCCTATTTAAAACTTTCCCATGTAATAAAGTGACGGGAAACCGTTTCTTTAACTCAAATTGATCCTTGTCCGCTGGTTTGCTTCAAGCTTCAGTCTTTAATTTTTATAGCGTTTCCAAGATTTACAAGTCTAGGATAAAACTTAAAATACCTTCAAACGGAGTTTGATTGAACTCGCCGAGGGGTAGGCCCACCTTAAAAAAAAGAATACCACCCGAGGAATTAAAAATGTTTTGCTTCCTAAATTATTTTACAATTTTAAAACTCTGCTCAAGCAAATATATAATATGATACTTTTATGTGAAAATAAATTTAGGTATATATCCTTGACTATAAAAGTGCCACGTTCGCTTCTAAATCATAATAATTATAAAACTTTTTACGACAAGTAGATTCCATCTGGCGGTACAGGCAAATTGAAGAGTAAGTGAACAAAACATGATAAATCCATGTTTTGGAAAAAATAACTTACGCATGGTTTTATAATTTTCAAGACTCGAGGAATATGATTATTGATCTTTGGTTCAAAATAAAACATTCCATCTCATTAATATCTCACTTAAAAAATTGTGTAATCTTTAAAGCATTTAAATTAAAATTCGTTTATTTTGTACTAAAGTGCTTCATATGCTTTATAAACTGCATTAATCCAAACTTGTAGGTTCAATAATTCTATAATATTAGAAAACCAGTAAGACGGTTTCTTCTATTTAATATTATTTGAATTTTTCTTCTACATTTGACGTCTTTGAGACACAGCATTTCTTAATTAATGAGAAATCTTCTAGCATAGATTTATCATGTTATGTTCGCTTACTTCTCAACTAATACTTTTGCAGTCAACAATACTTAAATAATTCTGTAGATCGTTTTGAGTTACATTGATTTAAAGAAAGAGAAATAATCACTGCACTTACATGCATTTAATTCCTACCCACTGAAATTATGCTTAGGGAATAATTTTATCGAAATTTCGGTAATCTCCTTAACCAGGCTTATATTTCATGTAATACACCTGCATAAATATTTCCACTGTTTAGCTTGCCCATTTCAATTAATGTAAACTCTATCAAGTAAATTGTCTTTATCCTCAAGAATCGTCGTCATTTGCATTTGGTCGATAATAATCGTCCTCTCCGAGAGTCCAGTAAAAAGGAAAATAATTTATTGTTTACTTTTGTCTATTCCTATCGCAATTCCTTTGGATATCTTTAGTGTGCCAACTATTTTCTCCTTTTAACGTAATTCCAAGCACGTACACATTTTATACTTTGAGTCTCGATTTAACGGCTCGTTATCACGGCGATGCGATAACGCACAGTTAGGCCGCATCTCGAGTCTTTGGATTGGCTCCAAGCCGGCTTCAATGTTGTAGAGTTGGCTTAACAGGCTTGAACGTCTCGGATATGGATCGGGTCGTAAACTTAATCGCGCTTGGCACTTTGCAACTGTGCCTATCTCTGTTAAAATGCAGCTCTGCGATTCACTTTCAAAGCTTTTGCGTGACTCTTTTCGAAACAGGGAATTCGAAACATCCTCTGTCAGTCGGTTTTGTTTTACGAGCGAATGACGCAGACAGGGAAGACTTCGTTCCGCTTTCGAACATAAATACGAAGATTATGCCCATTTATATGCTAGGGAATGGTCCCATTTAATAATAAAATTACTAAATGGAACTTTCATTATATCCGTGTGTTTTCATTGGAAAGATATGAAAGAATGGCTTGTTCAGGTCACGTGTGGCTTAATTTTAATATGGATGAGTCAAGAGTTACGAACAGCGTGGCTCTGTTGGTAATTTGCATTACTATAACCTTAAGGCCTTAAGTTCTTAGTTTTTCTATTAAACTGTTTTTTCCAAAAATGTATGCCTTTGGAGAAATTGAATGCTTGACTAATTACGTACAACTACATAAGACTAATGTCTGTCAATTTTATTGCAATGGATGTTTCAATAAGAAATGCAAAAGAAACTGGGGGTTCAGCAATAATTAAAGTTGCGGCTTAAATAAAAGTTGGTATCTTTTAGATTTTAGGACATAAAACTTGAACTCCAATAGAGACCCTAATCAGAACCCCATGAAGGTGCATTACCAAACCAATGCACCGTTTGAAAACTAGGGTTGGTAAGTTAGGGATCGATTTAGAGTTATCAACCGATGACTTAAGACGAAAAGTTTCTTACATATGAATACGCTTTTATTTTGACAGGTTTGGCACATAACCTGTAAATGATATTTTTCATCAAGTCGTTATATCTATTGCAATTACGATAATATTTTGTACTTTACTTCACTTCATTAAATTATGTCCGTCAGAGTTATATTGCATGTGTGCTTTAACTTAAAAGTTGTGTTATTAACTATTTAAAATGTCAAAGTGGACAAACCGAAAAATAGGTTCTTTGGAAAAAGTCTTTATTAGAATTGGGTTCTTTTGGAGGTCTAATTGGTTGGTCCTTTGGAGCAAATTCATCGTTTTGGGTTACTTTTCAACAAGAGGGGTTCCTTTTTGTTGCAGCTCCTCAGGAACCAACAATTGGTTCTGATAGAAAACCTTGTTTTTTCTGTGAATAAAAAGAGCTATTTTAAATTACAATTGAACACAAATTGCAAATGTTTTATAAAGTGGAAGAGAAAATACAAGTATGCAAAGAACTATATTTAAATAAACAGTTATGACCTGAACAATTTAGTTATTATCAACGTTTGGGTTTCTTATTTCTTTTTCTAAAATTTGTTGCAATCAGCAATGGGCCTATTGTTTGTCAATTTTATTTCGCCACGGAGGGGTCGAAGATGGCCAACCACTGAGGGACGGCCAATCATTGGACTTATAGTCCAGGAATCACGTAGGAAAAAAGTTTTTTTTTGAGAAAACGCTTCATAGGGGAGGGGTCTATATTCATGCCCTTAAACGTCTAGAACAGATTAATTGTCAAACCCGTTTTTTTTTGTAAAAAAGGTGCAAAAAACTCGCATTTGCGTGAATTGTTGCTTTCCAGTAAATCGGAGCGCAAAAAGTGTTCTTTATCAAAATTAAAAATAGACCAAATTCCGCGTAAAATTAAATAATATATATTTTATCTCCATTAGGTTCCAAAACTTAAAACAATGAATAAAATACACTCAACTCCCGAGTTAAGAACGGTTTCGGGCATTGTTTGCCTTGGCCTTCAGCTTATCTCGGAGGCATCCAAACGTAAGCAGTCAGTGTCCGTGTGAACAATTTCCTATTACTGTCAGTTAGAGCACCGCCTCCCTCTTGCTCCGCACATCTCCGTATTTCGAGGCCATACTAGGCCAGCACTTATAGGAATAGTATATAGTGAGGGTCCTTAACTCGGGAGTTGAGTGCCAATCATTTCGTTGTTATTTTAAATATTTTTAAGAAACAATCTCGAACTTTAGAGACGAATTCACTTTTAATATTGTACAGTTATAACGTAACACACTTAAACTTCCAATCTGAATCCTTTTAATAGAGAAAAATAACGAAAATTCTATAAACCACCATAAGCCATAAGGGATCGGAGACGCGTGCGCACTTATACTCATGTGATTGCAGCATTTGTCTACGGCTCATGCTGAATGTTTGACACTCTTCGTAAATCGCCTATTATGCGCTCTTGTATAAAAACTAGCTATTTTTTAGTTTCCTGTATGATTATGAAGATGCTTGGTCTATCACGGATGTACAGTAATTTTGTTGTGCAATGCCCTACATATATTTTCTGACTGTCACTATGGAAATGGTTTGTTCTGTTTTTGAAACACATATCGATCAACGAAACCACGAAAAAAAATCCTACTCTGATATATTCCAATTATACTTTTAAAGGAAACTGGGTGAATTTTTTGCCCGAATTAGCGAGCACCGCAAGCGATCGATCCATGTGCGAATGGAGGAATCGGCGTGAATTTGGGATGAATTTCGGGTGGCAACGAGTGCTCTCGATGGCATGTTTCCGACACAGGTGGACAAAAGAGAAAGAAGGAAGAGAACAAGGGTGAGAGAGGAAGAGGCTGTGATGCCGAGGGTGATGCAGAAAGGGAGGATGAGGGAGTCGGCCGATACACAGAGAGGACCGCATTGTTTGTCGCAAAGCATTCCCCGCTGTCGGCTGTCACCGGAAACATTCATTACGCCGCGTCGCCCGCTAGGAATCGTTAATGTATTCGATCCAACCACCATGGTCCGGCGCTTCGAGGAATTGGGAATTCATATTGGCAAAAAAGCGGCGGCTACCCGGTTGTTGCACAAGAGGATGGAATGGACAGTAGGCCCTGGCTGGGCTTTGGTCAGATTCCTCGTTTGCGAGGCACCTCGTCCACAGGAATTCGCGTTCTTTGCTCCTGATTCTAACCAACGTGTTTCGGCTGAATCTTCTACTCCATTTCCACCCCTTTCTTCTTCGTCTCCGAAATTCTTTCATCTTGAAGAAGCTTAGCATTTAACAGATTTATTGTTGCTTTGAAGGGGATGAATATTCAAGTAGTTATAACGAATTGTTTCAAAGGGTAAGATTAAACCTGTGTGGACTAAGATATGGTCCAAGGCCCAAGCATCCCGGCTTCTGGGCTTGCGGATTTAAGTTCTAAGGAGCCGACTGAAAAAGGGATGAATAAGTATCACAACCCAATTGGTTCTTGATCAATTCGCCTTAATTTATTAGCCTGAAGATCCAATGGGCTCAT
Organism: Andricus coriarius; assembly: GCA_932066315.1. Lineage (NCBI taxonomy): Eukaryota > Metazoa > Arthropoda > Insecta > Hymenoptera > Cynipidae > Andricus > Andricus coriarius. The sequence continues at coordinate 6,293 of CAKNWT010046827.1, read as the reverse complement.
CATGCTGGACAAGCTCCTCATCTCATCTTATTCCTTATTTTGAGAATGAAGAATACCCGTCTATTTATTACTATTCCAAAATTTCGGTCTATTTCTACTTTTTTCATCCATTTTCTTTTTTATTATTTTTAATCCTAATATAAATAATAAAGTGGATAGCGTATTCAGGTGATAGCGCTAGCATATTGAACCTGATTATATTTGAGAGATACATTTAGCCTCTAGAAAAAATTTCCACGAGTTATTTACTCATTTCCCACCTCGCATAAAATGTGACTGCCATGCTTGGCAGAAAACCACTAGCTCGTACACGAAGTGGAAATAACTCGGTAAACTGTTTCCGTTGAAAGAGGTTCAACGAGTACTAAAGATCGTATAGTTTCCTAGAAAAGCGAACGCTATTGGTTGGTATGGGCTGAAATTGCACGTAGTGATATTACCCTGAAGGCTTTGCCGTATGGTCATAGAAATTTTTCTACTTAGTCATTGGCCGGTAAAACTGTCGGTTTTATAAATTTATGAAGCACGAGCGTGAGGTTGTAAAATATACCTTTATCCACGGTTCTCCTATTACTAATTTTTTATGAAGGAAGAAAATATCAAGAATTGATAATATTTCCTAAACTTCAATTCGAAGAGCGTTTGAGAAACATCCATTAAGTTTATGAAGCGTTTCTCGAAGATTAATGGAGAGTTTGACTTCAGGCTTGCAATTCCTTTAATTGTTTAGACATCCGGTCAGCAACTTGATTTTCTTTAGTACTTGTCGGCTCATTGTCGCCAGGTAATCATAGCTTATTGCCAGCGATGGAAAACAGCGGCTCCTTTGGAGTTGATAGTGGATAAGACGAGGATTAGTTGTGCCGCACATTGGAGGGTATGCCCGGGCCGGTTGTTACCCGGGTGTAAGTATACAGTGAACCAAGGGAAGTGCACACATCGGGGCCAACTGTGTAATTTAAGGGTAATTCTCTGAGTCGTATAACCTGTAGGTAATTCCGGCTACGCAGGCAACCAACCATTCAGGGAGTGCATCAGTACGCTGCTCGTTTCGTTTAATTGGTCGTTCCCAGGTTTACGACGTCTCAGCCGAAGCGCTGCGACGAGGTGCTCTGCATGTAAAGGTTGCCCAACTGCCAAACATCGGCAAAATCATCCACTCTACCGATATACCTTCCAATCCCTTATCTTTTCATAGCTTTCAACCGGACCTTAAACCGGACAAGCTGCACTCTAGAAAGCTCATGGTGTTTCTTTCAATTGGAACAAGATGTAGAACCAAATACATTCAAGTATGTAGCCTATTTAGACAGGTTGATAGTCGACATCATCAGACATCATTGGTTAATGGAAAGATAAGCTTAGAGAAAAAAATTACGTCTTAAGGAAACATTTTGATCCGGTTCTTTTATACACATTCCATGTTGATCCTTACATGAGGATGAACTAGATTAAGAAAAGCTGCACCGTATTGTCAGCACGGCTTGGAAATAAGCAAAAAATTTACGAGCCGTTTCATGAAGGGTCCTCTGCGACGCCATTTACGAATCCGTCGATTCATTTCAGAGTGAGCTCGTTTGGCGCACGGTAACAAAATCGACGGTAAAGTTCATTTTATGAAGCTAGACTAGATTAATGTGCTCGTTTGTTTGAAAATGGCCCCAATAAATTATTTTAATAGCTTGGCCAGCTATAAATATGCTTTGCCAACCCCTATTCTTTGACTCTTGTTATCTCTTGTCTTGGTTCTAATTCATACCAACCACGAGCACAAGTGTTTTACAGACAAATCCTTCAGCGATGGTGATATTTTCATCGGAGAACAATCAGCGTAATTTCGGAGGTTCTTATTATTACTCCCCAGAGAATAATACTATCGTATCGGAGATGCTGTTAATGCAAACGCCCACAGGGAATTCTGCCAGCGTTTGGCAGGAATTTGGTTGGCAGTGCGTCAGCCGCTTTGTGGCACTTAACGCCGTAAAGTTGTTTGATGGCACCGCTATCACCCCTAACAGTTCCTAACAGTCCGACGCACAACCTCCCTGCGCTCGAGTCTGACATTGCAACTGTGAGTTATTCACTTAATGCGGCCATTACGTGCTTCTCGATGGCGCTTCATCCTGATTTACTTGACAAGCATTTATTACTCCTATCTCCGTTTGCGATATTAAAGCCTCTTGCTCGCGTTTCCTATGTGAACCTATGTGTAAGAGGTTCTATAACGAGATACTTCAGAAGAAAATGAGAGAGCAACTTTATGAGCTTCATCTGCACTTTATGTGATCTTGCAATAGCCGTCAAACGTCAGGAAGTTCCCAATAAAGCTTTAGAGCCAGTAACACAGATCCTATCATTTGTATCATATCTGGCTCGAACGACCAACAATTGTACAGTCCCCGTAAGCTCTAAATTTGACTTTTAATTAAAATTTTCATTGCTCGTTTTAATAGGATCCAAAATCGACTAGAGTCGACGTGGATGTATTATTAATTTGTAGAGTGTTCTGTTTTGTTATTAGAATAGGTCCTCTGGTTAGGCTCGTTTGTAACAAAATGTCGTTATAAAGCGATTTGGAGAGAAAGTTTCGTCAGCAGATATATGTACTCAACGAAAAGTACTTTCTCAATCTATTTGAGTTAAATTGATATAGATAGTGTTTGTGGAATGAGTCAGGTAAAATGAATTATTTCGAGCCATTTGGTCCGATAAACCGGTCGCCAACGCACTCGTTGATATATTACCTATCTGGATCTGCTAATTCGTCGCTAATGATTTTTGATTTATGCGCCTGTTCTTGCATGCTAAACGTTCGGTAAACTAGCTTTCATCTGGTACTCTGGTGTACTCAACCAGGAGCAAGGCACTGAATAGAATTCCCGCACAGGGAGTAGCACCGACGATCTGATCACTTACGCGAGCCATGTAATTTACGAGCTTCAGGTCCTGCTTCTCTTACACGAGCTCGACGTGGTTAGTCGACCTCGTTTCTAATTTATTAACCTTCAAGAACACGCGCAAGACTCTAAAGTCTAGAGGACGCAAATAAGCGCATGCAACGCGGCGTCGAGGACGATGAAAGAAGGATCGAAGTGAACCCCGCTGGCGTGATAGCTGCCTTCTCATGACCGGGGCCACATTGATCAAAGCAGCAATTACTGTCAACGTAATATTACTTGGGGTGTTACGCTCACGCGGATTCAACGATGTATTCGACCCTGTTGAGAGGACAGATAAGGGAGAGAAGAAAATTTAACCGTGAAATAAGGTCAATCAGAGCTAGTTTTCCGCATTATAGATATATCTACTGTTCATATTTTGTTTGTAATATAATATATAGGGGCCATTATTTGTCATGTTTACCCACTCGAAAAACGTTGGCAACGTGTTGTGTTATTGTATAGTGGTTTATGAGGGAAACAGTTTGTAATTTGGATAATTATTTATCGAGGAATTCGACGATTTTTAACTATTTCAGTGTTAAAAGTTGAAAGCAAATTTTACTTTCTTATAAAAAAGGCACATTTAATGTTTTATCTCAAAAGAAAGCTTAGGCGTTTCCTTTTTAGAGATTTCAGTTAAAGATGTTGCATTTATATTGTTTATTTATAAAAATAAGCGGTGATTGGTTTTTAAAAACATACTATCACAGAAAAACTGGGGTTTCTATGAGAACCGATTTTTGGTTTCAAGGGAGTTCTAACGAAAAGGAATCTCTTTTACTGAAAAGGAACCCACAATGATAAACTGTACTTAAGGAACCCAAAGTTTGAGTTCTAATAGAGACTTTTGGTAAAGAACTCATTTTCTGCCCCGACTAACTTAAAAGATTTTACAACTTAATGATTCACCTTTTACTTTATATAATACAGATTAAATAGTATTGCACTTGGAAAAATTTAATAGAGAAACTAAAATTATAGAGATTAGTTAGGATTTATAGGATTGTTAAGTTCCACCACCTGTGCCCTTCCCGGTAATGTGTGATAGAGCACAATAAAAGAAACAGAAAAGTCCTCTGGCAAAATTTGATCTGGGCTTTAGTTTGGGCACAGTAAAGCTTCAAAGTTGGGCATAATGAACCAATCAGGAGCAAGATATAGCAACCACTTCTTTGTCTCATAAGTGTTAAAATAGTGTGCGTGCTTTTTTTCATTAAAAAATTTTTTTTGGTGTTTTTCATCAAAACGCGAAGTTCAAGCCTTTAAATTTTTTTAAGCCCAGATCAAATTTTGCCAGAGGACTTTTCTGTTTTTTTTTGGTGCTCAATCACATATTACCAGGATGTGCATAGGGGGTGGGACACCCTGTAAATACAATTATATATATTGACTTGGTTAATTTGTGCAACATGAAAAAGTGAAAAAATAAGATAAGGTTTTTCCCATTCACCCTGTTTGACGGTTCCTGTAAGAGTGTAAGTGGCTTAAACGTTTTACGGTGGCATAAGCCAGTACATATGGTCTGGATAATGATTTCAGAGAAGCGCCTTTCATGTGGCATCTTTTATTAGTTCTCCACAGAAGCCACGGCAGTTTTTCACCGTCCACCCATTTCAGACAGCTATGATTTGTCGACCTGTGCTTCACGCTGTGTCCACAGGGGGTACATAGTTCCCTTCAGTTCTCTGACCATATAGCGATATATAGTCATGCCTAGTCGAGCGATTCGATGTTTGAATTATTAAAGTCGCTTGCATCCCGCGGATATCCGAAGCTTAAAGACTGACTGCCGAGCTACGTAATGGGATTAAAACCAGATAGGTAGCAATAAAAATTGAGGCTTGAATATGTTCAGTACTTATGAGATTATTACTAAGCAATAAATATAAGAGAAATTCTACTGGTCGAATTTATCACTTTTTCCATATCCAGAGACAGATCTTCGATTTGTCTGAAGTATTATTTTGAAGATTATATGATAAGATAAATGATAAGAAAAAATGTCAACTTAAGCATAATTGTTATTATGTCAGTACTGCATATCATATGTTATTAAAAAATTGACTTTAAAGTATGCTTTTCTAAAATCTATAATAAAATAAATAATTTCAAGTCATTTGCAGTCATTTAATTATGCCTACAAATGGCTCAACGGAAATAGGTTTACAGCTTTTCTAAAAAATGTTTACGTAGAATCGTAGATCGTAGAAAATTGACTCTTTGTAATTTTTATGTCCCTGGTAATTCATGAGTTTCGTCCCCTCCCTAGAGAGTTAACAAATAATGCGTCGCGTGTCAGAGGCCGGAGATTGATCTCCAGCTAGTTTAGCTAGACACTCAGCTGGAAACCTCGTGACTGATTTTTCAGGTAACCTCGAGCGAACAATCGAAAGTGAATTTCGAAACTACGGGGCATTTAGGGTGCGGTTTTACGAAATTCTCCAACAGTCCAATCCAATGGATAAGCGTGAAGGTTCGGCTAATAATGTCCAAAGTCGGTTCGAGTCAAACACGTAAAAACAGGGCGAAGATTTATGACCACCACGCTCCGCTTGATGCGAGAGTTCGGTCAAGCAAAATGGGAGGCCATAGTCAGGGTCGTGGCACAATATCGAAATCGTATTGTGAAACCAGTGCGTGAAAATGTTTCCTCCCGTTCTGAAAGAATATGCTGCTGGATATATCCGGCAGGTAACGATCGATTTTAGTGACGGTCAGACTTTTGGTAGATGAAAGCAACTCTTATTTAGCTTTAGACAAATTGGTGTGCTGGTAATGAAAAGTTATTATCATTTTAAAAATAATATAATTTTTATCGGGATTAAATATAAATGCCAGAATAATTTATTTAATAAGTTTTTTGTCGACCTTTTTTATTTCGATTCCTACCAAATTCAAAAAGAACTATTTTAATTAATTATGATGGATTTTGTTGTTAAACAGATTCTCTACGAGTACCGATGTCCATTTTTACATTGAATAATTTATTTTCGATTTTGGATATGATAAAATCATATGGGATTTATTCATCTACAAAATGAGCCGCGATTCATGAAAATCGAATCATTTTGAGCAATAACTGGACATCCCAAAAGAATACGAATTTATAGAAGCGAACTTTTCATAACGCAATATGACTTTCTTAAAGATTACGTTTCTAAAAATCTGTCTTCGAAAAGAATAAAAATGCATCATTTTGTGCTCTGATTTTCAGCTTTACTTTTAATACTGAAATCTGGGTTCTATAAGATCCCTATTTAGATTCTCTGGTTTGCCCGGACTAATTTTTAATTTGCCCTGACCGTTATAAATTTTTCTTTCATGTATAAAAAAGGCATAAATAGAAAAAAA
>CAKNWT010046803.1:0-10616 GCA_932066315.1 Andricus coriarius | reverse complement strand
TAAATCAAGCTTGTAGAAAATTTCATTTTAGTTGTAGGTTCAATTAAATTGTTTTGGGTGTACTGGAACTTAACTGTTTTCTGTGATGTGTCTAATCCGATTTGTGGTTCAGCACTTTCCTTGTTTGATCTGCAGATCAGCGTTTCTGCTCTGGTACTTATGTTTGGCCTGATTTCCCCTCAGGCCTAAGGTGAGCAGTCTTCTCGTGTCTGAACAAAGTTAAGCGATTATTATTCTATATCTATATATGGGTGAAAATAAAAAAGTTGGAATTATTCGATTTTGAATTGATTTGGAAAAAATATTTAAGATCAACATAAAATATTTCTTTATATTCATATTAATTAAAATAAGTGTGAAAGTAATGATCAACAAGATAAATAATTACTATTTTATTATATAATTATCATTTTTTTGTATTTAATGACAATCGTGCGATATAGACTATTTACGATATTTTTAAGTCCATATAACATTTAGGTCTCCTTCTCGAAACTTAAAACATTAAAATTATCATTTTACTATTATTGTCACGTGGTAAGTGACGACTCACTTAGAATATATACACGCATAAAACATATGTAAGTACGAGAGTTGAATAAGCATCAAACACATGACTCAACGGACCAGAATCAACCACAAACTTAATTATCTGTACTTATCGGAACAAGGAAAGAAGGATGTCGCTCACCAAGTGAGGATACCAAATAAATTATACTTCCTTCCACGATTACAGAAACTGGCTTCTTAACAATAACCATCCCTTCTCCGCGAAAAGAAACTCCTAGGGGGATTACAATACTTAGAAATATAAACACCGGAGTTTAGGAATATGCAAACCAGTGTTTTTTTTTCTTCCAGTCAGTTTCAGGATCCAGTATTTGGATCGTCAGGTCCGTCATACTTCAAGTTAGAAGTTTGAAGTGTAGTCGAGACTCAGTACCATTGCAGTTCTCATTCAACTTCAAGTTCGGAGAGAAGTCGAGTCTCAATAACCTTGCAGTTCTATTACAACTTCAAGTCGGAAACTCGGAGTGAAGTTCGGGTCTTAGTTACCATATTTAATCGGCTTAAAATAGGGGTAAGTACCAAAATTTACTTTTATAATTATCTCTCTCTCTTCTCCCTTCAATACTCTTTTGTCTATAAAAAGCTTAATTAGCTGGTTTCTGCTCCAGCTGCAGTTAACCTGTTCTGGTCCATCAAACTTTCAACTCTCGTGCATCTTCGATGAATTACTCAATAAATTGCTTTATATCTATACAAATACATGTACTTTCCAAGGACCTAACATTATTATTCTTTATGTTACAACTAATTTTAATAAAATCCTAGAATGAAATTCTCATTTTATCGTTTTTTTCACCCTTGGTTTGTATATCATATTTATTTTTGTTAAATAAAGACAATCCATTATTTTTTGTTTTGCAATTACCTTCACTCGCTGCAAATAACTTTTGTGTTACAGCGTGACTAGGTAACGATCTTGTTCGATATTCTAAATCGGTTATTTTGGTCAAATAAAGACACTTTAAGTTAATTAAATTGTCGCTCCTTGAAGTATGTTAAAATATCTTCAATCATTAATGAATTTAAATGTGGAAATCAAACTTTCAAGCCATGAAATTATTGAAAAACTGTCTTGTTTCCGGATAGCATAAAAACTCCGTTACATTAAAAAGTGATTATAACTCTGAAACTATAATTGGAAAAGAACATAGAGCTTTATTTTGTAATTATACAATTAATTCTAAAGAAATACATGTGTTTCATTATCAGATCTTAAGCTTTCTTTGGAAAGATACGACGTCATCAAATTGAGAAAACCTAGTCAGGGACACGTTACCGGGTGACATTTATTCATATATAATCAAATTTATTTTTGTATGGAGGAAAGTAAAAGTAATCGGCACACAGAATATTATTGGGGATAATGCGCTTAATAAAACCCTCTAATTAAGAAAATAGTTCTTGCAAATACAAGCGTATAATATTCCAGGGACATGGTATGGTCAGCTTGTTTATTTTCACCAATATATAAATTATCAATTATAATTTACCTAATACCTTCAAGGCAAAGTGCATCAATTGCAACATTGGTGCGTACGACCCATGGAAATTATACAGCGTTAACAAGAATCTGATAAATATAGCTCCTCAGTCCAAACGCCCGTTCCTGTTAAGCCAGATGTAACACTTTATTTCCGTTCCGTCAGCACTTTCTTGTCCTTTCTACTTTTTTGACGCAAACGTATCAACATCGATGTCTGCTGTGATAGAGCGGCTGTCAGCTTCCAAAATAATGATTTAATTGGAAGAATGGCAACTGTCTTTGAAGAGGGAAACTACATTTTTCATGTTTCGGAAGTCTGTCAATGAAAGAAGGTTAACTGAAGAGGGTTGACATAATTACTCAACAGTAGTTATTTATAACCACAATTTCAGTTTCGTACACTCAGAAAAATAATACTGGAAAGATAACTAAGCCTCATTTGTAAACTGATTGCATTTAGCATGAACAAGTAATCATAAAAAAAACGAAATTCATGATCACATTTACTTCAAGTTATGCCGTGATAAGCATTTCTTTGCTGTAAAGATACTTCAGTTGATATATCCAATTAATCTTTAAAGCTCACTTTTGCTAATCTTTAAGTGTTACAGAAATAATCTTTGTTTCTGTAAGTATCTATCGTGGTAAATATTTAATGTTAATTAATTAAAAATGACTGGGTAAGGTATGTAAAAGTTACTTTTGACACGTTTCAATAATCATTTCACTACTTCCTGTAGGTATCAACAATATTAAAATGCCCTTTGCACCTATTGTGGAAATTTCTATGTTTACTTTTTATTTTGAATGGGAAAGGTAAGCAATTAAAAAAGTATTTATGCGATAAACACTTCTTTTGTTTTTAACGAATCTTTACGTTTCGGCATTCAAAGAGTCCGCAAATCATTCAATTTTGTCGGTATATACCTCGTGTACGTATCTCTGCATGTCTGTCTGTATGTATGGCTGTGTTTATGTCTGTATGTATAGCTGTATGTACGGTTACCTGAATATTGTCGCCACGCTAACTTTTGAAAGACTTGTTCAATCGAGTCAGCCTTTGATACATTTTTTAAGGGTCCTACAATGAAGGTTAAGTTCGTTAATCAGGTATTTCCAACAAAAATTAAAAGATTTAGAGCATTTTCAAAATTTGATTTAAAAAAAATTATATATATTTATAAAGTTATATACTTTTTAAAATTTGCAAAATTATAAAAAAATAGAAAAAATATTTTAATGATAGATTAAGAAATGTCAATCAAAATTTTTACTAGATATAAAATATATTTCGAAACTATCCTTATAAATTTTTTTTTTATTAGATCAAAATTCAAAAAGTAAGAGCATTTTCAAAATTGGAAACAAAATTTTTTTTAAGAGTTTTAGAAATTTTTGTAAAAGTGTCTTATACAAGACAAGAAAACTTGCAAATTATTTAAATGGCATTTTCAATTTTGATATAAATTAAAAAAGTCATATGTTTTACAAAATTTTCAAAAAATAGAAAAAACTTTTTTTCTGATCAATTAAGAAATTTCAAGTTACATTTTTGATATGTATTGAATATATTTGAACATTGTGCCCATGACATTTTTCGATAAAAACCAAATTCAAAGAGTTTGATCATTTTAAAAATTACGAATTTTAATACGTTATCGGTATGATTTTTAGTAGATGTCAACCAGATTAATTAATCATCATATAGACGCATTTTTCGAATGCACACCAATTAAAAAAGTTCTATAAGATATTATGGCCGCCAGGTAAATGATAAATCGCTTCTTACAGAAGCAAAAAGGGCTTCCGTTTCCGGCATGAAAGTGTTAGGTTGGCGGTGATTGTGCAGTGCGAATTTTGGTGGATGAAGGAGTTAGAGGGGGCTAGGGGAGCGAATGAGAAAGAATGAAAGAATGGATGCAGACAAATTGGTAAAATAGAGGTACAAGAGAAGTGAAAGAAAAAGGAAACGGAAGTCACTTAAATTAGAAGCGTAAAGATTTGTAAGTAAGGTTTATGCAATAGCTTAAGTAGATTAAGATGCGTTTGCGTTATCGTTCTCTCTCGCTCTCGCTTGCACACTCGATTTCGATCATTCGCTCACTCGTTCGCTAACACGTACCAAATTGCTCTTGCGTCAAGAAATAGAAATAAGGATCTAGATATAAGTCGTTTTGTAAATAGATGTAAATAAATGTAAATAGTAAGGATAAGTTTTTATAAAATATGTAGATGGAAGGTTTGGAGGAAATGGAAGTCATGTAAACCCTCAGGGGACACATTATGAATAAAGAAGAAGAAGCAAAAACAGCGCAACAGCTATAAGAATCGAATGCGCGAAGACGTCAAATTCATGTCTGAATGTAAATGGCAGTTTTTCTTCCATGAAAGGCATAGAAACAGTGATAGAAATGGTATATTTCATTGGGTTTACATGATTTTCTTTTTCAAAAGCAATCGTCGTATGACCTAGCTGTTGAGCGCGAAGCGTGAGTATCGCAATGAGAATGTAATCGTCAAGGCCGTAGGTGCTTTGAGAACCTTCTTCATAGTCAAATTGAAAAACACATATTAAGCTTCACTTTATGATTGTAGTTTATAAGAGATTTGAATCACAGTTTTTGATTCGCGCGCTCAAACCTGGCGCATTTTTCTGGGCAGCTGAGAATAAAAATTAGTGCAAAATAAGGAGCAAATATTGAAGTCATCATGAAAAATAAAATGTGTACATTATTTTGCAATATCTGGATAAGCAGTACCAGATCAAGGTACAGAAATAAATGTAATATATATTTGATATAATAGTGTTGAACATAACGTAGGAAACTTTACATTTTGGACAAAATCGAGTGCGAAGCACGAGATACGTGATCAGAATGTGTTCGTGAAAGCTGAAGGAGCTTTAACAAAAGAATTCACAATCATCAAATTACAGTTTTTGATGCTTTGACATTTAATTTTAAGAGGTCTGTGCACAAATGTGGGGAAATACAAAGACCGAGTGGGTAGCGCGAGGTAAATACATTATTGAGCGCAAGGCGTGAGATGAATATATTATCGAGCGCGAAGCGTGAAAATCACTAGTCGCGCGCCCTAGGCGCGCTCAAAGTTGTGAGCATTCAGTTAAGTACATCATAGATATGTGTAAGATGTACCACAGGAAAAGTATGCTTTACAATACTATCAGATGACCCTAAAAGCAGGACTTACACTACCGTCGGAAATTGTGCGCACGACTCTTGTGAGCGCCATTAAAAATCATATTTTCTACCTCAACTTCAACTTTGAGCACGACCTAGGGAAATTTTTTTAAAAATCTCAAACTTATACGACATCGAGCATGAAATCTTATCTTTAATTTAAGCCAAGAAAACTTAACAAATCTTCATGGGTACCCGAGATATGATTAAAAAATTTCAATCGTATCTGAGCTTAATTACTCACAATTGACACAATTACTTACAATGATCTTCGTTTTCTCAAACAGGCACTAGAATGTACCTATAGAAAGGTATCCATGCTGTTACGTCCTAGGGTTAGGAAAAGTTATTGATGTATAATGCCCGCCACATCATTATGTCTGTCCATATATTCTTTCTGAGCCATTACGCGACAACCATCAATGATGAGATCGATGGATTCGTTGGTATCTCCACATAATCGGCACTGGTTTACCACGTCTTGATCTAACACGTCTTTGCGATACTTTTTGGTGCTGAGGTACCTGTCCCGAATCGCAATGATGAACCCTTGCGTTTCTGGAAACAGAGCGCCCTTTTTCAACCAAATATTGGCTGCTTCACTATCCACTTTCTCTTGATCTAACGGTAACGCTGTGGCTTGCTCGCCGCGGGTGGCTTTTTTTCTCCATTCTGTTTCCAATTCCTTTATGGTTTCTGCCCTGATATTCATTCAGGACCTTCTCTGAAGATAAATTCCTCGATTTGTAATGCGCAGCATCTCTTTTGCTGTTAAAATAGTCTCACAACTGTATAACCTGTGAGTGACGCAGTTTCTTGACAACTACAGTGCCCCTACCCCCTCTATATCGTGGTAGCATCACCCTTTAAATTGCCGAATTAGTGTGGTGCATTCGGTGCTTCGTCATTTCGACGTAAATGGTTCTGTTTAATCTTTCAAGATCGGTGTCCGACCATTTGATGAGCCGAAAGGAGTACATGAGGACAGGGTTGGCATATCTAGGTATGTAGGTATGTTGAATACTTTTAGATTCAAGAATACCCAGATGTTTATATGATATTTATCTAGTCCGAACTCCATGTGGATATTATTGGAAAACTGCCTTGTGACATCGATCACTTGCTGCAGTTTCTGGATTGAACTAGAGCATAGCTTCAGGTCATTCACGTATAGAAGATGGGTCAGTCGATCACCGTCCTGATTATCATGTATTCTGAAGACATGAGACATTTTATTTAGTGTATTGCTCAATGGATTCAGCGCTAAACAGAACCATATTGAACTGAAAGAGCCTCCTTGAAAGATTCATGTCGAAATGCGCACTGACATAGTTATCCTTGGTTGTTCATTATCAAAATACTTGATTTTGGTACCCCAAAGCATCCTCGCAGAACTTCGAAAGTCGTCTATGTGTTGGCAGATTTGATACATTTTTAAGACTTCAAGCAATTAGGCATGTAGCACGGAAGGAAAAGCTTGCATGTAGTCAATGTATTCCATGTGCAAGTTCCTTTGATGCTTGCATAGGTAAAACCTTGTTGTCCAGGTGTTTTATTAGTGCACACAGATCCTTTGTGATGTACATCTTTGGGATCAACGCAATCGTTAATGTCCGGATGTGGTTCTAGTGAATTTGGTATTTGATCATCATTATACCTAGCACCTATGCCCTCAGCTTCAATCAGATGTTTGTTGTCAACACCTCCTAGATGCGTTTCATCATTAGAAGGCTTTTGTTCTATTTCCATTTTGATGGCAGCTATTTCAAAAGCCGAAATTATTTTGTTTACAGGTATTGAGCGTCTTTGGTCTACTAAATTCTGTTCCTTTATTCTTCTGAAAAGATTTGAGTACTTGAATAAGAAGATATGATAATCTCTCCTTACACTTAACCCACTTCTCTCTGCCAAAAAATAAAGGCACATAACATCTTTGTTCATAAGGTATGTGCATTTTAATCGCCTTCTTGGTTGCTGAACCTTTACTTCTTCCTCTGGTTGAATCAGGTCACCTGCCTCTGGAAGATGTGGTGGTACTGGATCATCATCAGGTTGCGCAAGAACAACAATTTCACGATTATGTTGTATGGCTTCGCCAGCCGCTGCTTGATATTGTGATGCAGCTTCCTTCAGCTGATGTTCATTATCGACGTTTTTCCACGCCAAATCAACCTGTCATTAAAACTGCATTGCTCAATCTTCTGAGATAAGAATTTATTCCTAATGCCCTTCACTTTAGTGATAAGATTATTTACTGAAACTTCCTGTATCTATGGATACTTTACAACATACTTTGTCCTAAATTTGTAGCCATCTCTCCTTTGGTAGTATTCCAGCTGATGCCCTCCAATGGTATTTTTTTTGAAGTGAGTGGCTGCGAATTGCGAACGCTAGCCAAAGAATCTTCAGCAGCTGCTGTTCCACTGTATACCGTTTGATGCAGATGTTCTTGCTGGCCACCTTTTTGATTTGTGAGATGTACCTGACCATCTCGCAGCTCACCATCGCTACCATCTCACATACTGCTGTGGCCTCGAGTGGTGGCTCTAGGGGCACCCCGATAATCCTCGGAAAGCATCAAGCGTTCCAAATTATTGAAAAAAAACTATATATTTTCTATGGTTTTTTCACTTCCTCTTAGTCCCTTTCATCTTCGTTCTTTGCCTGTCTGGCACGGGGACCTGTGAGTAGTATTGCTACAGCCAACATAGTTATCAAAGTCATTAGAGGAAAGCTCAAGCCCTATCGCGATGACAACGAGAAAACATGTTTGGCAGGGTTATTATGAGAAGTTGTAGGCTCCGAATGCTACGACCATGGTTCCTTAAAGCAACCAATCGCGACGCAATTGAAACGTGTACGTGATCCACTCCCGCTCCTCCTATACCAGAAGGTAAGCAAGAGCGGGAAATTTATGCAAGAGACTTCGTACAACACTGTTCCTTGGAATCCGGTCTCTAACCGTGGAATACCTTACACGGCAGACGACACAGTTGGAGATGAAAATTTCACTTATGGGTACTTTTTTAGAGCTAACAATCTTTGTAGAATGTTATGAGAAACAGTGTTGACGGACCAGATGAAGTAATTCCAGAAGAACAGCCTTTCGCATCCGGCTCGCGATGGACTGAGCCTGACGCTGGCAGGCCGGGATTTCATTCAGCTGGCTAAGAAATGAAGCCTCTAAGACAGCCGATTACGAGGACTGCAAGCTCAGCTCGAAAAGAAGTGCTTGATGTTTCGCCGATTTTTTCTTCCTCTTTTGCCGTGATGTTACCATCGGCTGGTGCCGAGAATTCAATCACGTGAATGATCTTCGTTTTCAGATCTTGTAGGACAATATCAGGCTTTGTAGCACTGATACGTTGAGTGGTGGAGAATGAGAAATTCCGGAAGATCTTACACTGGTCATTCTCCACAACGGACTCAAAATCCCCCTGGGCGTACGGCAAGACTGATAATAGATCAACGCCATAGAAGTGCCGAAGATGGTAATATAATACTTTTAGATGCCGCATTGTGTCTCTGTATGTACCCATAGCATGCATCCTTTGAGCATTCACTATTAACATGTCCGAGTGTTTTTGGCTGTATCTTACACGCTCTGCAGTTGGTATTGCCTACAGGTACATTCATTATGCGTTTGCGGTAAACTAAGGTATCTATAACGCCGTCTTGACAGGCAAAAAGAAATCCCTCAGTCTCCGATCTCAATCCAGTAGACTTGAGAAACATGTTGGCCAGACCCATCGATAGCTCTTCTCTACGTATAATGCCGTAGTATTTACCATGAAGGGGCTTTTCAGTATGTTTTGTTAGTAGAAGCGAACGTTCTGCTTCCTATACACTGCTGTTCAGCACCAAAGGTGTTAGTGATGCTAGGCCATGTGTAGTGTCGCTGGAATCAAATGGGAGACCAAGCTCCTCTGTGGCCCTAACTGCGGCATGGTATAGAAACATCGCAGCATTGACGACTTCATGTTCACGTACGAGTCGCATAAGAGAATCTGTGCTATTTAGAACTGAGCAGGCTGTAGCCCGAACCGTTCTTCGATGAAGGCACTGCAAGCTTAGGAAGAAGCCCCTACCCCCTTTATCTCCAAGGAGGTATATTTGAGGTACGGAAGATCTAGAATGATGACTTCGATTGTTCATCATCATCTTGCGCGTGCTTCGCTCAAGTTGCTTTAACTCATCGGCGTTCCATTTTACTGCACCAAACGTGTAGAGTAGTATAGGAACGGCCAACATATTGGTTGCCTAGATCTTATTCTTGCCAGATGATTCGGAAGCCCAAATTTTTCTGAGAATTTTGCGATACATTGTTGCAAGGGCCGTTTTCAACACCCGCACAACTTGGGTTTCCGCTTGCGGCATTCCAAGATATGTATATGTTTCTCCATTAACAAGATCAGAATGGTATTTCCGCCTACGAGTTAAAAATCCTGATCGTCACGCGATGATGTAGTTTCTAGTCTTCCTTGGTGTAGGTTCACGCAGGCACACTTGTACAGTCAGAAGATCATGCCAATCGCTTTAAAATACCTATTGACCGCCGCCACAAGGATGTTAAGGTCCTCTTTTGAAAAAGCAAAAAGTTTAAGGTCGTCCATGTATAAAAGGTGGTTGACCTTATATTACCTTCTGTTCGCCCGGCCACATAGTTATCCAGAGCTTATGCCTCGAAGCACAATAGATAGAGGCAAGAGGGAGATTCCGAAAAGTATTAGACTTAGAGAGTCTCCTTGGAAAACCCCCCTCTTATATGTGATACAGCTGGTAGTCTCTTGTCTTTTGTCACATGTTATGAAAAAATCTTGTCCGCCACAAGCTCTTTTATGCACCTCACTATTTTTGGATACACCTCCAGGCACCCAAGCAGCTTAATAAGTAGCTCATGGTTCGAGTTATCGAATGCCTTAGGGTAGTCAATGCAAGCCATTAACAGATTGCGTCGATACCTGATCGAGTTCTGGGTAATGCACCTGTCTATTCACAGGTCCACCTGCAACCTGCCAGCCCTCTCTTGCATCCACGTAATTCAACAATTGCCCACCATACTGGCTCGATAGATGTTGATATCCTCTCTTTGAGGATGCTAGTGAATAGCTTGTAGGTGATGTTTAAACAAGCTATGGGCCTGTAGTTCTTCGGACTTGACAAATCTCCGATCTTCGGTATCAGTAGAGCGGGCGCCCTGCCACTAGCCACTGCGGGATGGATTGTTCTCCATTTAAGAGTGCAGTAAATATACGAGTTAGACGTCGATGCGTAAAAGTGAACTTCTACCACCAAAAGTTGTTGATTTTATCTGGCCCTGGTGCTGAAAAGGTCTTAGTTCTAGCGATAGCTTTCTTCACTTA
>CAKNWT010046760.1:0-10789 GCA_932066315.1 Andricus coriarius | reverse complement strand
TTTTTTGAGATATTTCGTTGTCTCAAGTTAAAAAAAACACCCTGTATATCAGTCTATATATATCCGTCAAGGCGGTCGCGGACTTCTGAATCTCCAGTGTCTTCATAACCCAATTGTTATAAGTACACCTTATATCGTAGCCAATGGCAGAGATCCTCACCTAAAAATGGTCAGGAACCACGAGGAATGTGCATTACTTCATCTAGATGCTTCACTTCTGAAAGCCGAAGTGAAGAAAGCAGAAGTTCGAAAATTCCATCAAGAGCTACTCGACAAGAAAATGCACGGAAACTTTCACAGAAATGTAGAAAAACAACCTTGTCGAAGGAGAAAAATTTTGCTTTCCTCAAACCATCAGGGCTTAATTCAGGTACAGATGGTTTTATTCTCGCATACCAGGACGGTGTCATTTTCACCTTAGCATACCGTGACCGCATTTTATGTCAAGAAGTTCCCAGCGATAGGTGCAGAGCGTGTCATGCACACACTGAGTACCTGGAACACATACTATCGGAGTGCCCCACCCACGCAGAAACGACGTACATCCACACACATAATGCGGCCCTAAGAGTGCTTTATTACCATCTTTGTTGTTCTTACGGTGTTGGCCGCGACCCTGCCCTGCCGAACGCTCCAAGGAAGATAGAGTCAATTGTCCAAAACGAAAATTGCCAAATTTTCTGGAACTACGATTTTTGGACAGCAGTCTCCGTTGCACATTCGAGGGCTGACATTGTTCTCCAAGACTTCAAAAAACGAACTATATTCGTGATCGAATTCTTGGCCCCGTCCGAATACAACATCACTGCCAAGGAGAAAGAAAAGGAGGAGAGGTATCAAGACCTTAAAAGGGAGCTGCAAAGACTGTACCCAAAATATTCGGTACAAGTAATTGTCCTTGTGATAGGTGCTTTCGGAGGTGCGAAACCATCACTATTTCGTAACCTTAAAGCCATATTCGCGTGCCAAAAATATGCCAAGGCACTTGCGAAATGGTTGCAGAAAGCTGTCATCCTTGGGTCGCTTCGCGTCCTCGAAACACACGACGGTTTCGCCGGCCTGTCCTTGTGATTTCATCGTGTCCTGTGACCACCCATCTCACGGTTGTGAGACATGGCCATGAGTGTGATTTACCGCGGTCCTACTGTGAGCCGGAGTCATTTTTAGATGGCAGTTGCTGCCAGTGAGACCCTGCGGTGGTTGTTTAACCTTATTTTTTAATAAGATATATACTAGGACTATAATTCAGGCAGGTTTCAACCCAATCAAAACAATAATTTTAGGTGGGAACACTTGACGTATTATGAAAAAACTGATCTTTTTCATTTGTATTATATAGAAAAATGTATAAAACGAATGAAAAATATTATTGTCTTGTCCACTATATATATAAACTATATATAATTTTTTCACCTTGGTTGCAAAGCATAAATCGTAAAATATAGTGTGCTTAATAAAAAATAGTGCAGATAAAGGATTCTCCGTGTATTAAAGTATCATTTACAATAATAAATTATATTTTGGAATCAATCCAATATAAATTTAAATCGTAAGTCATCCGCTTTTAAAATACTTCATGGTATACATCAAATTTAAGGAATCTACACCAATTTCATTCGAAAATAAAAATAATCTTTCAGATATGACTAGTTGTTTACCAGAAGATAAAAAGGTATTTTAGATTCAACTTCCGGCACTAAAGAAGGAAAAACATCTACTTGAAAACAGAAATTGAAATAATTCGTTTCTTGAAGGTTATTATGTATTGCGTTCAAATTTTGCTTCTGTATTTACATCACTTCAGCTCCAAGTATGCAAAATATAACTCAAAAGATTGTTTACTTTCATTTTCACTATCATTAAATATTGCATTGAATTTCTATATTATAATGGTAAATTTTTAATTGCTTAAAACTTGTAAGTAAATCCTCTTTCAAATATTGAACAAAATATGAAAAATGTTTAAGTCAATGAAATATTACAGAAATATATTTTAATATAAGCTTCAGAACTTTAAAAAGTAATAATTAATTATAGATCCATACAAATTTTTCAAATCATTAAAATTTTTATTATCATTGGTTAGAGAAAAATATTATTCAACAAATGGATTCTATGCCATTTTTCCGTAGAATTGAAAGGCGTAATTAGTTTTTTCGTAACTCAAAGATTTCAACAAACTGAACGATTGGGTGCAATAAGGATGACCTTGAGTTTTTAGTAGTTACTAAATTTCCCTTATGTGATACATAACTTCTTGAAGAATGAATGCATATTGCATAGATAATTCATTTCTCAAAATGCAAGCCGCCGTTGTTGCACGCAATCGTAAAATTGTTCAAACATTTTTTTCTTTAGGGCCATGTGGGGGTAACATCAAAATTTTATTACAGGTGTGGCCCAGGTCTGGATTCATCTAGACTGTCTAGCCTGGAACATCTGATCTGGCCCAGGTCTGACCTTATCTAGACCGTGTAGTCTGGAAGGTCTGGTATATCCTAGAGATGGCGCCAATCAGCGAGCCAAGAACAAAAAAAGTTCTAAGTTCGATCAGCCAATTTTTTTGATATTTCAAAAAAGTTACAGGGTGTCTAAAATGATAGAAAATAAGAAATTCACACTATCAAAACAATATTTTTTTTCTTATCACCTTGGATGTCTAGTCTGGTTCAGGTTTGGTGCTGATCAGCGAGCCAAGAACAAAACAAATCTTAAGTTCTATCAGCAAATTTTGTTTTGACATATTTCGAAGAAGATACAGGGTGTCTAAAATGACTGGCGGCCGACCAACCCATAACTGAAGGGCTGATAGCAAAAACGGAGTAGAAAAATCGTCGGAGCAAAAACGATTTAAGGACGATGTGGGCAAAAATGAGTTGAAAAGAAGTAAGAATAACGAAGATTGTATCGTATAGTACAGAGGTTCACCAAAACGCAGTCGGCGACTGCAAATACTGACAGTGGCAGTCGCGAGACTAGGTCAAACAGGTCCGAGAACAGGCCCTCATAAATCTTGTCGTTCGACTGGTCCCTAATCCTTCACGGTAAATTACAGTTTGAAATTAAAAAATGAAATGTATTGTGAATTTCAGTAGAAAAAAATCAGACCCTTCGGTGTGAACAATGAGCCGCAACGAGCCGTGACCATACCGACCGTAACCATTTCCAGGATTCCTGGAAATCGAAGAAAAAAATGACAGAAAAAATTGGTGGCAGTCGTGCACTTCTCGTGGCAGTCAGCACCTGCTGAAAGTGGTGAGCCTTGGTATAGTATAATATAACGATACAATCCTCGTTATTCTTTTTTCTTTTTAACTCGTTTTTGCCCGCATTGTTCTTAACTCGTTTTTGCTCCGACGACTTTTCGACTCCGCTTTTGCTATCAGTCCCCTAGCGGCTGACCAGCCCATACCTAACGGCTGACCAGACCATACCTAACGGCTGACCAGACGGTCTGGCCTGGGGCTAGCGAGAAAACACATTACGTTTTTGGCCAGGCCCAGGCCAGACCGTCTGGTCAGAGTCAACACTGGAAACCCGACGATCTGCTCTGGACCAGGCCAGCGCCAAAACATTTTTTCGCACGGGAAAATGCTGCAACAAAGTTATCGGAATTTAGGATGAAAAATGCTTAATATACTGTATTTAGGAAGAGGCTGTGCAACAAAAGTAGCGTTTTTTAAATCGTTATGATAAGTATTTTGGTGACCTTTCGTCCTTTTCTAAGATTTTTTTTAAGGGGAGTGCTATATCTTAAATTCTCTAAAACTTATATCATCTCAAATGTTTGGTCTGTTATTATATGGGTCATTATCCGTGTAAGTGCATTTTTGTGTCCCAGCTGGATATTTTGCCCCCACTCTTAAAGTATCATTTAAGTCCTTTAGCAATAGTATGTTTACCGCCAGACAACTCCGCTTCATTGGGCCTATAAACATTTTTCTTTACCAAGATGGGCTTAGAATCACTGTATGAATTCAATCACAACCACTGATAAACAGCGGCTGCATCCAACTTTATTACAAGTACACACTGAGAAAAATGAATAGTTGGGGCTACTACCTTTTTTTTAGTAAAGCATTCATTGGTTCTTACAACTATTCCGTTAGTAGCGCCGACTGAGCACGTAGTCGGTTTAGGAAGCTGTTTGTAGTAATCGTGACTAGTTTACGTGAGTAACGTATTAGTAGTCAGATTTACTAATAAAATAGTGATCTGCACTACTAATTGATTTCTCTAACAAATTAAAGTAGACTCTATACTATATAACATAACTCGCTGCTCACTTGATGTCTTTAGGATTCGGAGATCATATCGAAGAATCGAAAGTAAGTGGTAAAAATTGTAAAATCAAACGAGTTTTAAGGTTCAATGGAAATCCTAACATCTAAAAATCCTAATTACATCTGAAATTAGAAAGATCCCAGTGGGCATAGCGACATATTTTTTTCAAAACGTCTTATCAGCTGAACTGACGCTGAACTGACATTCACTGAGAAAAATGAATAGTTAGGGCTACTACCTCGTTATTAGTAAAGCATTCATTGGTTCTTACAACTATTCAGTTAGTAACACCGACTGAGGAAGTAGTCGGTTTAGGAAGCCGTTTGTAGTAATCGTGACTAGTTTACGTTAGTAACGTATTAGTTGTCAGATTTACTAATAAAATAGTGATCTATGCTACTAATTGATTTCTCTAACAAATTAAAGTAGGTGGCGTAACTATTTTATTTGCCACCTTGGTTGGTACGATTGAGAATGCGACAAAGGTACCAACGTAGGGAGAACGTTTAGACATGGCCGTCATATTTCGCTGCTCAGTTGATGTCTTTAGGATTCGGAGATCATATCGAAGTATTCGAATGTATGTGTAAGAAATTGTAAAATTAAAAGAGTTTTAAGTTTCAATGAACATCCTAATCTACAAAGTGCATCTGAAATTATAAAGATCCCAGTGGACATAGGGACATATTTTTTTCAAAACGTCTTATCAGCTGAACTGACGCTGAACTTACATTTAACTGACATCAGCGTCCCTAAGATGTCCCAAAAAAAAGATGCCCACGTGCCCATCTGGGATCTTTTTAATTCAGATTTCGATATAGTAACCTAATTAGTCTACCTAATTAGATAGTAACGGCAACTACTTGTTCCCCAACTAACAAAAATAGTTTTCACAACTAAATAAATAGCAGTGCTATGATTTACTAACTAAAATAATTGTCCCAACAATTTTATTAGTTGTCCCAACTAACCCTTTTTCAGTGCACCTACTTGCACCAAATACCACCCCCCATAATTCGGTAACCCTGTAATATTGTGGCTTATGATTTTTCACCTACAATAGGGTCCTATAATAATGCTATTTATCACAGTTTGAAGGAAATCGAAAAACACTTGTTTTGGGTAGCGCGCTTATATGAAATGGAATACCCCACTTGTATACATAAATCGAAATAATCGTTTAAATTAGCTGCGGGTTGAATCTCGACCCGGGAAGAATCGTGGTGTTAAGACATTTAGAGTGCGGATAGCATTCGAATGGGGAACCATGTGCGACGTATGAACAGGTTGTGTATTCGCTGCCTTTTAATTAATGTCGAGAGGAGATGGTTTGACGCCGTTGATGATTGTATACATTCGATGGTATGACACATCGCATGTCTACCTTCAAAATCGAAAGTCGAAAAACCGGCTGATCTTGGGAGATGGTTTTTGGTAGTTTTCCTCTCCCCTGGCTAAGCTGACAGGCAAATACGTGCACTGAAAAAAGGTTAGTGTGGAGAACTATTTTTGTTAGTTGGGGAATAAGTAGTTGCCGTTACTATCTAATTAGGTAGGCTTACTATTTTAGTTTGTCAAAACGACTACTGTAGGCAGTTGAACTTACTAATATAGTTAGTAATGTGTACTAATACATTTGCTATAACTGTATATAGCTATAACTATTTTCTTTTTGTTATATAGGGACTAATTAAAATATCTGTCACTATATCGAAATCTGAATTAAAAAGATCTCAGTGGGCACGTGGGCATCTTTTTTTCGGGACATCTTAGGGACGCTGATGTCAGTTAAACACTGAAAACAAAGGTTAGGTGGGACGACTAATAAAATTGTCAGGACAACTATTTTAATTAGTAAATAATGGTACTGCTATTTAGTTAGTTGTGAGAACTATTTTTGTTAGTTAGGGAACAAGTAGTTGCCGTTACTATCTAATTAGGTAGGCTTACTATTTTAGTTTGTCAAACCGACTATCTGTAGGTAGTTGAACTTACTGATATCATGTCTACTAATACATTTGTAGCTATAACTATTTTCTCTTTGTTATATAGAGACTAATTAAAATATCTGTCACTATACCGAAATCTGAATTAAAAAGATCCCAGTGGGCACGTGGGCATCTTTTTTTCGGGGAATCTTAGGGACGCTGATGTCAGTTAAATGTCAGTTCAGCGTCCGTTCAGCTGATAAGACGTTTTGAAAAAAATATGTCCCTATGCTCACTGGGATCTTTCTAATTTCAGATGCACTTTGTAGGTTAGGATTCCCCGTGAAACTTAAAACTTGTTTGATTTTACAATTTCTTACATGTACATTCGAATACTTCGATATGATCTCCGAATCCTAAAGACATCAAGTGAGCAGCGAGTTATGCAACCATGTCTAAACGTTCTCCCTAGGTTGGTACCATTGTCGCATTCTCAATCGTACCAACCAAGGTGGAAAATAAAATAGTTACGCCTACTACTTTAATTTGTTAGAGAAATCAATTAGTAGTACAGATCACTATTTTATTAGTAAATCTGACTACTAATACGTTACTAACGTAAACTAGTCACGATTACTACAAACGGCTTCCTAAACCGACTACTTGCTCAGTCGGTGTTACTAACTGAATAGTTGTAAGAACCAATGAATGCTTTACTAATAAAAAGTTAGTAGCCCCAACTATTCATTTTTCTCAGTGTAGGACAAGTAATAAAACATAGTAACTAATGTCCCGGAACTAAGCTTGTTTGTAGGCAATCCAAAAAATATATTTCATAAATAATTTAATTTATGCTCGTTAAGACGCCCTCTATGCCACTCGGTACAACAGATACCAACATTATCGGAATGACAGAGACTTGACAACCGATCCTAACCCCCAAATAGTGCATATGCAGAAAAATTTTATTTAGCAGAATATATATTTTTTTGCTATTATCCCTTTAAAAAAGAGTTCGGGGACGTCCGTTATTCTATTTTATTTTTATAGCATCTCCGAATTCAGTTTTTACAAATTTTAAGTTTTGTGGACAAAAACCCGGGGGAACTGAACCCGATTGAAGTATCACATGCCCTTAACTGGAAATTTAACAACAAAATCTTTAAGTTGAGGATCATCTTCAGGCATAGAACAATTAATTGAGTGGTTGGGTGAAATAACGGTGTTGTTGCGTTTTAAGAAGTAAGTTATTTTTCATCTGTTTTGTAAACAACTTGATGAAGAACAAATGAAAAACATGTGACTTGTAAAAATGCAAGTACACGGTGATTGCACCCAACCGGGCACTTACACTACTGCCTTACAAAAGAAAACTCAATATACTTTTCACGAGACATAATAGACGGTGTTTCTCAAGTTTCTCTTCCAATAATAGTAATGTCCCGGCCTGATATCTTGAGTATGGGTATTAAAGCGCTTTACATGCTGCCGAACAATCACGACAGAATCTGATTCGACAAGAGTAATTTTTTCTTGCATGCTTAATTTTTCTGGATCTGCATAATATGACCAATTGCTGATACACAAAAAAAAATTGAGTGCAAATTTTGTTGCAGGTAAATTGATATTTTTACCCGTATGTACATGAGTGAAAGTTAAATATTGCTTTGATTTGCGTTTAACTATCATAATGTATAGAGCTGTCACTGTCAAAATAAATTTGACCCTCTCGAGCACTGTAAAAAAGTATAATTTCAAGGCTACTTTTCGGTATTGAAACAGTCCTTCAAAAATATAGTCTTGGGTGGCTCTATTCTAATGCCACTTTATTTTGATGCCACTAAACGACGTTTTAGTGCAACTGTTTTGGATCAAAACAGGACCGAAGTGAGAATCAAATTTTGTCTGTTTCAAATATTTTCTGTTTCTTTTAAGCATGAAGTTGTAAGCAATTAAAACAGTACTCTCTGTGCATTATTTTAGTTCGCTAGTACATACCACTTAACAATCAGAAGTTAGCAAAGTAAAATAGTACGAACAATGGCTTCAAAACAAGGCAATTTGGTATTATATTAGGATGCTAAAAAAATGATGCTCAATAAAAATGGAACCATAGTTTTTACAGTGTGGTAAGCATTCAGAATTACTCTCACAACGTGGGTACAAAAAGTGCAATTTTAGAGATTTCAAAATAAAAGTTAGCAACATGGTTTAATTTAAGTTGCAGGCATATATTACTCTGAAATACGTATAAAAATTCTCGAATCCCACACATTACAATGTACAAATTTTCAGCTATTTCTTACAATTTATCACCTACTTTCCTTAAACGACTGCACACTTTACAACCTGACTGAGCTTTATGGCGTTTTTCTTCTGATAAAGCAAAAAAGAGATAACCTACATTATGAAATCGGTTATCGCATCCTATTGTTCGATTTTGAAAATAATCAAGTCAGGGACTACTAATAGATATGTATTAATTAAATTCATTTCTACCACGCGTTTGGATAACACTATAATCTCACAAAATTTCGTTGTAAAATTTCTACCTGATGCAGTTTTACGTCATAATTCACATATAGAAATAAGTGAACTCAAACGTGAGCAGTGCATGGTTTAAAACGTTTGCTACATCAGTAACTAAATCGTCATTGGTATTTTCGTTATGATATTTTTCAATTTCGAACGATAGATACTGATGCTTTATATTGTGGTTTGTTCCTGATATAATATTATCAATACAATCTACTAATTTTAGTTTTAAAATAGCGTACACCTCATTCGCCACTTTAATTCAGTTAAACACAATTTTTATGTGCTTTATCGAACCACGAACGTTTAAAAGTTTCATTAAAATTGCGTTACCGTTATTACAAGAGAGCTTGTAGATCCTCTACAATGAGAATCAAATAATCAAAATGTCTTAGGTCCTTAGGAGCTCGTTTTCAAATACCTTCTGTATACGAAAATTTCTTGAGCAAAATGATAAAAAAAATGTTGGTACACTTGACTCTATGTTAATATAATTTAGATTTTCATCAGTAACATATGGGCTATTGTCCAGAGCCTTCAATTTTATTATAAGACATTTTTTGGAATAAATCGTAAGTAACACATATGATCTTTTGTATATTACTTCCTTAGATGATCAGAAGTATGTTATTACTCGTGTATACCCATTCACTTGATGACACCGGCTATTTATATGTTTAAAAAAATATGTATATTTAAGGGTATTTACTTTATTTATGAAACAAGTAAAACAGTATTATATTACCATGTATCTCTGAAAAAAGAAGTATAATTTCAATTATAAATGTAGCTTCATTTAATATGTTAACATTAATGTGTACATTGTGTGTTTGTTTCTACGTCCATCTTACGAAAATGAAGTGGGAAATTCATTCAAGAATAGAAACTTTGAATATTTTATATCGTTACATCACTCTTTTGTACTCATTATCGTCGAAGGTAAACAAGGTTTCTGTTGATTTTACATTCTGCGCAAGGGAGCTCAAAATCTTACAAAAGACTGTTTTGTACTCAATATTTTCGGTAATTTTAGATTGGAATACAGGCCTTCAAATGTTTTTCCTTGTACAAAACATAGGATAAGTGGAGGAGAGATGGCCCACTTTTGACATTTCCTTCTAGAAAACTATGAATATTAAAAATATATATATATATTCTGGTCCGTGTACGTTTTAATCTCAAACCTTTCAATTAGAATTCTGCGTTTTTTTGATTCAAAGAACATGATTCGAAATCGTGCGTCAACTTTGAAAAAGAAAAAAAAATTGGTGGTGAGATGGAACACTGGATGAGAGGTGGACCAGGTTGAATAATGTGTAATAATTGTAGCAAATAATTAAGATGTTATATGAAAATGCTTTATTATCCAATTTGAAAGGCATATCATGGAATTAAAACATTTTTATCGAAATAAAAATGATTTTTAGTTTAAAAAAACTTAGCGCCAGTAGGTCAAGTGGAATTTTTTGGTTTTTGTGACTGAGTTCGTCTGAACAAATCTCTCTTCTTGCCTATTTTTGCTCGGAGCCGCTTACGATTTTGTTGCAAAGTGAGGAGTTGTGCTTCTCCACTAGAACAACTGCAGTGCAACTGCAGCTGTTTTAACACTAGAATTCTTTTGCAAGGCAGATTTTACAGCCGCAGTCATAGACTTTTCTGGCCATGACTGGCTGTCAGTTTTTCTTCTGTAAGTTCTCATGATTGCAATAGTTTGTATTTTTGAACTCTGCACTTGAAACTTTTTGGCCGTCTCCATAAGAAGGTTAAGAACGCTCAGTGACAAGCAGGATATGCGCCTCTCATCTCGCCCCATAAACTTGGCTCACTCCGCCCCGAATCACAATTTTGATCAAAACTGAAATATTACTGGTTTTCATTAAATAAATGTGTATAAAAAAAGCCCATGAGAGTTCGATTAATAAACTTGACAAAAAACCTTAGGTTGAATATATATAGTAGCCAATGGCAGAGATCCTCTCCTAAAAATGGTCAGGAACCACGAGATGATTGGCAAAGGAGCGTTTCTTTACAAAGCCGCGGAG
>CAKNWT010046748.1:0-14098 GCA_932066315.1 Andricus coriarius | reverse complement strand
AGAAGGTAAGCAAGAGCGGGAAATTTACGCGAGAGAACATCGTTCAACACTGTTCCTTGGAGTCAAGTCTCTAGCCTCGGACGACCTTACGCGGCAGACGGGACAGTTGGAAATGAAGGTTTCACCTCTGCATACTTTTTTAGAGCTAACAATATTTTTAGAATGTTATGAGGTACAGTGTTGACGGACCAGATGAAGTGATCTTAGAAGAACAGCCTTTTGCATCCGGTTCGCGATGGAATGAGCCTGACGCGGGCAAGCCAGAATCTTGTTGAGTTGGCTAAGAAATTAAGCTTTCATACCCCCAAGACAGCCGATTGTGAGAACTACAAGATGGACTTTGTAGCCTCGGTACAGCCTGCTTAGCTCGAAAAGAAGTGCTTGATATTTCACCCATTTTTCTTCCTCCTTTGCCGTGATATTACCATCGGCTGGTGCCCAGAATTCAATCACGTAAATTATCTTAGTATTCAGATCTTGGAGGACAATATCAGGCTTCGTAGCACTGATAGGTTGAGTGGTGGAGAAGGAGAAATTCCAGTAGATCTTACACTGATCATTTTCCACAACGGACTCTAGTTCCACCTGGGCGTATGGCAAGACAGGCAATAGATCAACACCATAGAAGTGCCTAAGATGGTAATATAGCACTTTTAGAGTTGCATTGTGTCTCTCTATGTACCCGTAACGTGCATACTTTGAGCATCCACTGAGCTTCTGGAGTTTCTGGCTCGTGCTTACACTCGCGGCAGTTAGTATCGCCTATAGGTACATTCATAATGCGCTCGCGGTAAACTAAGGTGTCTATAACGCCGTCTTGACGGGCGAAAAAAAATTCCTCAGTTACCGATCTCAATCCAGCAGACTTGAGAAATATGTTGGACAGACCTATCGAGAGCTCTTCTCTACGTATGATGCCGTAGAATTTACCATGAAGGGGCTTGTCAGCATGTTCTCTTAGTAGAAGCGTATGTTCTGCTTCCTGTACATGACTTTTGAGCACCAAAGGTGTGAGTGATGCCAGGCCATGTTTAGGATCACTGGAATCAAATAGAAAGCCAAGCTCCTCTGCGGCCCTACCTGCGTCACGGTATAGAAACGCCCCAACATTGACGACTTCATGTTGAGTACGAGTCGCATAAGAGAATCTGCACTATTTAGAACTGAGCAGGCTGTAGCCAGAACCGTTCTTCGATGAAGACACTCCAAGCGTAGCAAACCTCTACACCCTTTATCTCGAGGAATGTATATTCGAGGTACGAAAGATCTAGGATGATCACTTCGATGGATTTTCATCATCTTGCGTGTGTTTTGGTCAAGTTGCTTCAACTCATCGACGTTCCAATTTACCGCCCCGAATGTGTAGAGCAGTATAGGAACGGCCAGCATATTGGTCGCTTGGATCTTATTCTTTCCAGATAATTTGGAAGCCCAAATTTTTCTGAGAATTCAGCGATACATTTTTGCAAGGACAGTTTTTAACACACGCACATTTTAGGTTTCCGCTTGCGTTATTCCAAGATATGTATATGTTTCTCCATTACCAAGATGTTGAATGGTATTTCCGCCTATGAGTTAAACATCCTGATCGTCACTCAATTTTGTAGTTTCTATTCGTCCTTGCTGTAGGTGGACGCAGGCACACTTGTCCAGTCCAAAGCTCATGCCAATCGCTTCACAGTACCTATTCACCGCCTCCACAAGGATGCTAAGATCCTCTTTCGAGGAAGCAAAAAGAGTTTAAGGTCGTCCATGTATAAAAGGTGGTTGACCTTATATTCTTTTCTGTTCGGTGGGCCACATAAGTATCCAGAGCTTTTGCCTCGGAGCACAATAGACAGAGGCAAGAGGGAGATGCAGAAAAGTATCGGACTTAGAGAGTCTCCTTGGAAAACCAACCTCTTATATGTGATATAGCTGGTAGTCACTTGTTTTTTTTCAGATGTTATCACAAATCTTGTCTGCCACAAGAGCATAAGCTCTTTTATGTATCTCACTGTTTTTGGATGCACCTCCAGGCACTCAATCAGCTTAATAAGTAGCTCATGGTTCGTGTTATCGAATGCCTTACGGTAGTCAATCCAAGCCATGGACAGATTGCGTCGATACCTTATCGAGTCTTGGGTCTATTAACAGGTTCTCCCTGCAACCTGCCAGCCCTCTCTTGCATCCACGTTGCTGAACTATTGCACTCCATACCCGCTCGATAGATGTTAATCTCCTCTCTTTGAGGATACCAGTGAATAGCTTGTAGCCGGTGTTGAAGCAAGCTATGGGCCTGTAGTTCTGTGGACTTGACAAATCTCCGGTCTTAGCGATCAATACCGTGCTTTCTTCCACTAGCCACTGCGGGGTGGGTTGTTCTCCGTTTAAGAAAGTAGTAAATATACGAGCTAGATGTTGTTCCGTAGAAGTGAACTTCTTCCACCAAAAGTTGTTGATTTTATCTGCGCCTGGCGCTGAAAAGTTCTTAGTTCTAGGAATAACTTTCTTCACTTCTTCAGCAGTAATTAGTGGACATTCTTCCTCTAAAGCCTGCAACCTTTGCCTTTAGGAAAAGTTAGGAAAGAGTAATGTATCTGAAGCGTCTTCATTTAGCTGATAAGTATCTCCATACACTTTCTTCCAGAAGACTTGAATCTCTTCTCGGCTAGGCGGATTTTTAACGGCACATGACTGCTGTATAGTCAACAGTTTACACTTGTTCAGCGTGTGATTTGGTTTCCTTAAGTTTCGAGCAAGTGCCCTAACTTTTGGAGTGCATTTTTTTTTTGATGTTATGTAGCCAATCACGCACTGAATATTTGATGCATGCCGTCTCACCGTTTCAATTTTAAACTGACGCTGTGCAATACACTCGCGAGTCTTACACATGCGTACTGAAGTATCGTTACTTCTAATGTCGCTAAGCAGGGATACCGCCTTCGCGTAAACAACATAGTTCAGATTCCAGAGATTAACATCTTGGGGGAGCAAATCGGGGAGAACATTATTAGTTTCAGATAATTTGTCCATCCTGAGAAAGACTTTTTGGTGGATAGATCTTCTACTTCTCATGTTGGCATTATCGGCTATCTGTAAAGGTGGTCTTGCAGGAACGGGTGGTGCATATTGAACGGGGGTGCATATTGACACAACGTTCATGTAACCTCTGCATGAATCCTCTTCGCGCCAGTGAGCTTCTTTGCCAACAGGTAAGGATGTCCCTCCTGAGTTGGTCCGACCACTTAAATCGATGTTCTCGCGTTTGTTCGAGGCTATTGCCTGGTCGTCGCCTCGGTCCGGTCTAAAGAAGCTGAAAGTTTCAGGGAACAATTAAATGCCCGTTCTTCCGAGTATGTCGAGGAAGTCTTAAGTCCGCACTTTGGTAGTATAATGCAGCTTGTTAAGGAATCCGAGGCCTCCATTGAAAAAGGACAAATTGAACATGTGAAGCAACAGGAGGGTAAATCTCTTGCTCTGGTGCAATCGTTTACAAACAATTCGAAGCGAGCTCTCGAGGAGATTAATCGCCAAGTTTTGCGATCCTATCCTAGTTTAGTACTTGGAACGACTCTCGTGCAACGTGCAATGACGCAATTGGTTCAGTATTACAACAGATATTGCCCGGTCGTCGCCTCGGCCCGGTCCTATTGCCACTCTCAACTAAACCAGGGCCTCCATCCGAGAGAGGCCTATTGTGGATGGCACTGCGCGATACTGGTGACGTAACCGCATAATTCGTTGCTTTGGGGAGTTCGCGCAATGCAATGTGGTTGACTGCAAGAGCCGGAGCTCTCAGGCGATGGGTTCCCCATATCCCTACGCGTAAAATTATTATTATTATATCATTAAGCTATTTCCCTTTCGGGGTAGGTGTGACTCGCTCGTTGAGGAAAGGAGTCGTTCGTTCCGCAACACTGCTCCGACCCAGGTTGTTGATCAATCTCTCTAGCGATCACCCAAAGTGAAGAGCCTCGCAAGGTCGTCATGTGAGGTTCCCCACTCGGGCATATTAGTATCCAAGGGCTTTTGTTTCAGGCGTCATCCACTGTACTGTCCACTCTTCTGTCCTGGCATACTTTTCTGGCTTCCTTCACGTCCATGCAATTTTCCATGCAAGCTCTCGTGTTTCAATGGCTTCTTATGTCTCTTTGAATTAAGGTCTCATTCACACATTCTAACCATTCTTTCCGCGGTCTGCCTCTGGGCAAACTGGTATTTACGTTAGCTATATACACTTGTTTCCTCAGTCGTTCATCTTTCATACTGTCCACATGTCCGAACCATCTTAACAGATTTCTTTCCCATATGTCAACTAGAGTCTCTTTTGTGCCAAGTTCTTTGAGCATTATCTCGTGATAGGAGTATTATTGAGAATTTACGCGAAAAATGTATTATTAATTAATTAAATCATATCTGCCTGTGGGTCGGTTAGCAGGCCTAGCTCGGAAACTATTAGGTCTACCGACTTTATTCTTCGAATGGAGATCTGTTTTACTTGTCTAATACGAGGAAAAATAACACAGCCCCACAAAAAAAAATTCTGCAACCCGAGCTTAACCACCATACCTATACGTTTTTGAGGTCACTGAATCCGAATCTGTGGTCAGTTTGACCTTATCAGGTCAGGATCAAGGTCAAAATGAGAAAAAAAAACATTGAATCGGCGCGAACCACTACATTAGAACGTTTTTAGGGTCGCTAAATCCGAATCCGGGGTCAGTGTGACCCCATAAGGTCAGGATCAAGGTCGCTTAATCCGAATCCGGGGTCTCTTTGACGTTATCAGGTCAGGGTTGACGTTATTATTTTGTATGGGCATTTTAGACAACAGGTGCGAGATTTTGTTGGCGAACGATGCTCCCCTCAACTACGGCAAACAAGTAAGGATGGCGTTCCCGAGTACGATCCCCTGGAGTACGCACCTGGGCGTTGAAGCCAAACCATTAAGTACTTCTTTGAGCGCAAGTCCATTCACGCTCAGCAATTCGAGGCTAGAGGATTCACAGGTCGATTCATGCCAAGTGAACAAGAAGATACAATCACCACTACAGCACTAAGTAGTAGCGACAGTTTCCTTTTAAGGTTGAGGAAAGGTAGTATCAAGCCCAACTTCTGTTTCTGAGCTAAAAACTCCATTTCTGCAGTGATTCTCCGATCTTTGCACAGAAATTCAAAATCCTGCTACTAAGAAGGATACCGGCAATGGGGTCGAATGGGGGCCTCATGGGGTCGAACTAACCCCGGCTTCGGATTCAGCGACCCCAAAAAACGTATAAGAGTAGAAATTTTCCCCAACTTAATGGTATCCCGACGTGATGGGGTAAAAGTGCCCCGGATTCGGATTCAGCTACCCCAAAAGCGTCTTAAAGTAGTGGTTCACGCTGATTCAATGGGGTTTTCTCCTTTTGACCTTCACTTGACCTTCATTCTGACCTGATGGGGGCAAACTGACCCCGGATTTGGATTTAGCGACTTCAAAAACGTATAGGTATGGTGGCTTAGCTTGGGTTGTAGAATTTTTTTGTGGGGCTTTGTGTAATGAGCACCCTGATAAAAGTATTCATCGAGACGCTGCTGTGCAAGAACATGAAAATTTAGCACTCGACTTTTTTTTATTCAGGGCTCCTAACGACCAGGGAAATCCGGAATATCTGGGATTTTCGTGCAGCAGAAGCTGCGAAATATTTGAAATTTACTAAACAAAACATGGCACCTGCAAATTTTGTCTACTAATGTCAGCATGAAAGTCAAAACCAGAGAAAGAAGGAGGGTCAATAAGACCGTTTTTGGGCCAATATCGGAACTGGCTCAAAGTTGGTTATTTTGATCCCCTATGTGTGCCTAATAACCTCCTTGGACGATTTCGTCCTAGTCATTTGATTCGTTATAGCGACTGTATGAATTTTTTCAGTTTACATGGGATTTCATACTTTGGCTTTAATCACGATAGCTTTTGGATAGTTAACGTAGGTGTCGCACCACCAAACTTTTTCAAAATCTTTTCCGATATATAATGTACAAAATATGTAATAACCGTTCTTCTCATCGAATGCGCTCATATTGAAATCCAGCGTTATCTTAAGGCTTGAAAGCATACTCATGAGAACGGTCATTCGCAACTTCACCCCATCATCTCTAGCATTTTTTGTTCACATAGAACATCGAGATAGATTCAACACAAGCGTTTTTGAATGAACTGGTATTAGTTTTTCCATTATAATTGATATTCTCTAATAGAAGTAAGCCCCATCGCCGCGTCAAGGTTTCAGTTCCCAATGAAGTTTTATCCCTTTTTTTAGCTTTTTTTAATATCATAAATATTTTTTGTCTTTTTTATCAAATCCAGGCGCACCCGCTATCTGAAGCCGATTCCTCATCGCCATCCGTCCAGTTTGAAGAGCATAGGTGATTGCAAACTCGTGTGATTGCACCATTCGCCTGCGTCTCGAAGCAGTCGTCTTCGAGCCTCCGGCTTATGCTGCACATTTCACACTCGCATACAATCACCTATTTTGCGCACTTGTATCAAAAATAACTATTCTGTGACCAGTCCCAGGGCTGCCTTCCCGCGAGACGTTGGAAAGGGGTTGGGGTTTGACCAGCATTATTTCTGTGAACAGTCACAAGGATGCATTCTCGCCCCTCACGAGACGTTGGAAAGGGGTAGGGGTTTGAAAAAAACATTATTTCTTTCACCAGTCCCAGAGTTGCCTTCAGCTCCCACGAGACGTTGGAAAGGGGTTGGGGTTTGACCAAAATTATTTCTGTGACCAGGCAGAGAGGTGTATTCCCCTCCATGAGACGTTGGAAAAGGGTAGGGTTTTGAACAACATTATTTCTGTGACTAGTCCCAGAGTTGACTTCCCACCCCCACGAGACGTTGGAAAGGAGTAGGGGTTTAACCAAAAATTATTTCTGTGACCAGTCACAGGTGTGCCTTTCCGCCCCCACTAGACGTTGGAAAGGGGTAAGAGTTTGACCAATATTATTTCTATTACCAGTTACAGAATGGCCGATCACTCACTGGACTCAAGCCTTTTGCACTTACTGAATTTTAGTAGCGATTTTCTCAGAAACTAACAATCTGGGTGGAAAAGTGTGCAGGATCAAAAATGTATATTTTGATTGGGCCTACAACTTATATCTAAAAACTTTTCCGGAACTTTTGTATTTACCGAGATAAATTCGAAAAAGTAGGACTTTTATGGGTTTTCCATGGTGTTCACCATGGAAGTCAAATTTACGGGTGTTTTCACTATCACATTCGTAATCACCGCGTTAAAATACATAAGTATACAGATTTTCAAATCAATAGGAGGCATGTGCTTTTCGGAAATGCACCCAGAATTTTTTGAAAAAAATATTTAAACGAATAAAAAATATTTTCTGGAAAATCCCACCTTTTTTATTTTTCCCATAACTTTTTACAGTTTCTGTTTATAAGAGGAAGGCATAAATCAGCTTTATACGGATTAAACTAATTTCGAGGCCGGGAAAATTGATTTCCCTAAAAATGGCATTTTATAATTTTTCGCGTAAACGATGCAACATGTATCACAAAAGAGCCACAGAAATTTCTCATAGAACTTTTTTAGACGTGTAAACTTTTACTTTAATATTTTTTTGTATCTGTCGTTGTTTACAAGAAAATAAAAAAATTAGATTTTATCAAAAAAATCGACAAAAGATTCGAAATAAATTTAAGTTTTTTGAGTAAGTTGACCTTTAATATTTTCAGAATTTCGAAAGGTGACGCCACATTCTACCAGAAACTGGAAAGAAATTAAAAAAATCTCAATCGTGTTACGCCGAGAAATGCTTGTGTATGTTTTTAAAAAGTAACCGAATTGTTTATTACACAATTCGGTATTTCTTTATTGATTTAATATAAGATACAAGCTTATAGTCGTAGAGTTAGATTGGAACTGACGAAGGGCCACACGCCTGGTCCTACTTATACTCTAGCATTAGTATGTGGGCTTGCCTAAAAAGTGAAAGGCAAAGTAGATGTGGGACAATAATATAGGTCAAAGTCCGAATGCGTAACACTCCCCTTTTTAGATAAGGTTTAGTCCTATAAACCTATTTTGAATTTTCTAAACTTAATCGGTTCCATTGAGTTCATTAAAGGTTGAGTAGAGGTAGTTTAGGTTACAATTTGTGGTGTAATCTGTTTTTTAGTTTTAACGCAGAATAAACAAAGTTTTGTGGAGAATAATGCTCTAATCAATTCGAAAATACCACATTTGTTTAGTGCCCATAAGAGCAATAATGACAACGAGAAGTATCCTACATATTTAAGCCAGTCTAAACCGGTTTCTACCCATGTTTTCATACGCCGGTGATTAGCTATATTTTTCAATGTATTTTCGGTGTCATCTAAGCTTAAACGGGCTTGTTTAAGTTCGTCGTTATTTATCTATTTGGGAAGTTGAATCAACTTCTGTTCTAGCTTTTTTAAATCCTGTTCATCGTAATTATTATCGTAAGTTACATTAAACCAATAGGTTTGTTTTCCTTCTAAATATTTAGGTAGGTCTATCTGATCATAATTATTATATAATTTACAATTATTTCCTGTTATTTTAACAGGGTTGATTATTTCTGCAACCGTTAAATTGTTGTCGCAACTTAGATCTAAATTTGTTTTAACAAGAGGTATTATAATATATCCATTGGAAATAGGTATGAACGTTTCCTTATGCAGTAAATACGGAGACTGATTACAATTTAATTCGGCGTGTCTTTTAAAAAGGCTTGCTTCTCAGGTTTTACTATCCGTTATTTTAAGATTCGGCTGGTTTCGTTTGCAAATCAGGTAACTCGTTATTGTTTTACAATTTTCAGTCGTCTGTCTGTCTGTGGGAACGTACGTGTCACTGAATTTAATGACTAATTCTTGGTCAGGTATAATAAACAAATAAAGGTTACCCTTCTTTTCTGGAATAGGAGTAATTTTTTTTAGGGGTCCTTCTTCCTTTTCTAAAACGGGTATGTCTAGAATATAAGTAAAAAGTCCTTGAACTATCGCTACGGAGAGTGAACTGATGTCGAGGATGTGCTGATAGTTTTCTTCTG
Organism: Andricus coriarius; assembly: GCA_932066315.1. Taxonomy (NCBI): domain Eukaryota; kingdom Metazoa; phylum Arthropoda; class Insecta; order Hymenoptera; family Cynipidae; genus Andricus; species Andricus coriarius. Next base: position 5,035 of record CAKNWT010046748.1, on the reverse strand, counting down.
TATTATCAAAGTGATAAGGTGTTCTATGATGATTTTCGAATTCTTGCAATGTATTTTTCAAAATTGCAGGTGTTAAAATTTTCGGGTGTGCTATCCCGTGTTTGCCATCATTGATAGCATCAATAGCGATATCAATATCCTCATTCATCTCGTCTATTAATAGTGTGGTCAATATGAGTTTGGTATTAACAAAATTATCCTTGGTATTATTATTTACTCATTGTCCTAATTTATGTGCTTAACTAAGTTCCTTTCCGATTTCTTGTTCTATTGATAAATATTCTGTTGATGAAGAATCTAATATTAGTTTAAGAATCTTTGTATGGTTTGATAGAACTAAAGCTATATTTTTATTGTCGGCGTATAATCTATCGAATTCTGAATTTACTTGGGTCAAGTCGGATTCGGATAGTATTCCAAATAAGGTTTTAGAGATATCGCCGATGAAATTAGCTAATCCTCTTTTATGCCTTTGTTTTCTGAGTAGTTTGTGCAGTATTGTTATTTTAGAAGTTAATCGGTTAAATCTCCCTTTCAACAACCTTAGTTCTTTTTTTGGTGCACATAAAGTTCCGCAAGCTCATTCTGCTACAATTAGGGTGTGTTCTATTGCTTCTAACCTTTGTTCCGTCGTGGTTAAATTTATACCTATTATTAATCTCCTTTCTTCATAGAAAAGATGTACTTTCTTTATTTCCTCGACATAGACATTTCCCTTAAGTTCTTCTAATACATAATCTGCTCTAGTCCAGATAATTATCGCGCAGATTAGCGTTAACACCTTCATCTGGAAAATAAGGCATTATTTGGTCAATATGTATTCGGATTATTTTGTCTTTGTCCCTTAGTCTGATATTGTTGTTATCTATTAGATATATTACTTCATATGGACCTTTCCAACTAGGGTCCAGTTTATTGGCTTTAGTATTGTTTTTAATTTTTACTTTATCGTCTGATTTGTAAATCGGATGTGCTCTTACTATTCCTTCGTCTAATCGCTTTTTAGTATTTTCTTGTTCTAATTCTATTCTCTCCCTCATTTTCATAATATTACAGTCGTGTTGTAGTTTCCATTTTCTAATCAAGTCTTGATATGTGAGATTAGTCGATGGGGCTATTGTAGATGGGATATTGGGTTCTCTACCAAACGTAGCCTCGAAGGGTGTTGTTCCTAAAGTTGTATTTTTCATGTTATTTATTGCAAAACTAATACATTTTAAATTATCATCCCATTCGTTATTATTTTCGGCCATTGAAATTTTAATTAGGTTCTTTAAAGTAGAGTGAATTCTATCAATGTTACCGTTTGATTGAGGGTGAAAGGCTGTTGTTATTACATTCTGAATTCTATGTGCTTCTTCGAATTGCTGCATCAATTCGGATAAGAAGTTTTGTCCTTTATCAGATAAAATAGTCTTCGGTGCACCAAAGATATAGATATAGTGTTCCAGTAATCCATCAATGATTGAACTTGAGGTCTCGTTCTGCAAAGGCAGCAGGACAGTATACCTTGTTAATCTATCTTGGATACTTAGTATGTATTTATTACCTTTCTGGGTTTCTGGTAAAGGTCCAAAGATGTCTAAGGCAATTTTATCATTGGGATTCGTTGGGATGTCGGGTAAGACGCTGGATGCTTGGTTGGTTATTCTGGTGGTTTTCTGTTATTGACAAATAGGACATTTTTTGACGTAATTTTTATTTTGTTCATCCATTCCTAACCATATCCCGATCTTCTTTGCTCGTTCTAAGGTATTCTTTTCTCCTAAGTGAGTCGAGTGAGCCTCTTTCATGATTTGCTCTTTCTCAGATTTAGTGAGCTCTCGGGTATTCGATAAGCATAAATGGAATCCTGTATCTGGATTATAATTTGACAGAAATTGTACCAGTTCTTGAATTAGTTCTTTATGTACAGGAGTGAATAATGGATCTCCCAATTGTAGTCGCACTAGAGTCAGTTTTCTATTCCTAATTTCATCTATAATCCAAGCTAAATGTTTTAACCAATTTTCTTTATCGTATTTTGGCATACTTTCTTTAGTAATTTGCCTCCATAATTTTCATATAGCATTTGGTTTAATTTTGACTCCCTCGTTGGTGACGGGGTCTAAACGCCATTCCATAAATTCATTGTACCAGTTGACTTGGGGATTCTCGGGCTTTTCTGGCAACTCGTCTTCTATGTTTTCTACATCAGAATCTGTGGATGATTCTGATTCCTCTCTGCTGAGTACTTTGATTTTTTCTATTGGTTTTAGTGTTTTAATCTCAGTGATTTTAGGCTTTGCTGTTATAGGTTCTGGTGTTTCTAACTGCTTAGAGCTGGGTGTGCCTAAAATTTCAATTTCAGGTAACTCTGTTTCTAGTTCATCTATAATGGCATCCTCAAAGGCTTCTTGTAATAAATCTTTTTCTCGGGTGGGAAAAAGTCAATAATCTTGAACTGGGGTCTTGAACATTATGGAGCCATAATAGAGCTTGGTGATCGGTTTGGATCTTGAAAGGATTTCCAAGTAAATATTGTCTTAATCTCTTAACTGCCCATACTATGGCTAGTAATTCTTTTTCGCTAGTGCTGTAGTTTTCCTCGGCTTTATTTAACGTTCTTGATATAAATAAGCAAGAATGTCCGTGTTGTGATAATACTGCTCCTAATCCGTAGTTAGAAGCATCGGTTGTTAGGGTAAATGTATGTTTAAAATCTGGGAACTTTAAAACAGGTGATTCACATAGTACCTTTTTTAGTGTATCAAAGCTCTCTGTACATTTAGGCGTCCAATCAAAGGTAGTGTCCTTTTGTGTTAACTTTGTTTAAGGTTTTGCTATGTGTTTGGCTGCTTTTTACCGTCATCTGAAATTGTGGAAAGTTTGACTTAGTTATTGTCTCTTTAGTTTATTCATTCTCGGAAAAGGGGCTGCACCTGAAATAAAACTGTAAACTCTGCGCGTAGCTCGAAGGTCAGCGCCGAGCAGGTAGAATGGAACCTTTTCCCACGACTTTATAGGTCATTGGATCAGGAATATGTTTTCACTTTTATAATTATTATTTTTCCTCAAAGTTCAGTTCAGTTCAAGTTGACCCTTTGTGGTAGGAGGTTCCGTGTATTTGCCAGTGTGAACGAGTCTCATGTTTGGATTATGTGTGTGAGCCATTGTGGGTGTTAAATATCATAAGAACGAGTCTCATGTTTTGGATTATGTGCATCGATTCTCATCTTTTGGATTATGTGCATCGATTTTGAGTGGATTACTGTATGGCGGACTGTTTGTCATCCCACTATTATCAACGAGTCTCAGGTTGGATTATTTGTGTTTACCACTGTATGGATGAGGCAATGTCTGACTTACTCTTGTGATTACTATTTGAAGTTATTTCTGACTTACTCTTTTGATTACTATTTGAAGTTATTTCTGACTTACTCTTGTGATTACAATTTGAATTTCGGCTTTTTCCTCCACTCACCGAGTGGAGGTTTTTTATGCCATAAAAAAAACTCTTTGCTTTTGCAACTAAAATTTGGCTGTGGTTATTTGAATGCCAATACGCTCCACTAGAAATTAAGTGCCTGATCATTACTCAAACATTTGGTGCCCCAGGTGAGGAGTGGAGTGTGTTGGGCCTTGGTGACTAATTGTCAGTTTGCGTTTGGTGTAGCCATCAGTAGTCATGCATTGGAAGGAGGTGGTTCTTAATTTGAACATTCTCTGATGAAATTGTAAACAAATAACCGAGTTATTACACAAGAAGCCGGTTGGTTTATTGTCGTTTATTTTTAACATACAGTTTTCGTGTAAGCGATTTTTGGGGTTTTCTTTCAGACATTTGATAGAAATGAACTGAGGCCTTGTTTAGCGTATTGTATGAATTCTTGCTAATTCTCTTAGAGAATAGTCTGGTCCCTCTATCCTTTTGTGACCTTTAGCTAGTTTTGCGGGTAGCAATAATAAAGGTGGCACAATGGCACCTGTCTCTCTGAAAAAAAATAACGGCCTTGCAGTGTTCGCGATCAGCGGAGATCAATCGGATGTACACGCGTTTTGGGGGAAACTCTCACTCTTAATATTATCGAAAGGCGTATGCATGATAAGTATGATAAGTATGCATGATAAAATTTGGGACGAGACTCGCGCGACCCATGCCGAAATTGTTGTTCATGAACAAGCAGCTGCATACGTATATGACCGATGATGTTTTCGCTCAGATGGAAACGCGTTATGAAATCGCTCAGAGTGACCTGTTACGGGTGTCAAATCGTATCGACGCGTCCTCAACGCGCGCTGGTGGTCGTTTAATTAGACATACAGATGAGGATGTATCGGATTCAGACCTCAGACCTGCCAAGCTTCCAAAATTAGACTTACTAACCTTTTCAGGCCGATACGAGAACTGGGAGGATCTCTGTGACCTCTTCGCGTCCCTTGACCATGATGCCCCGCGATTAGCAAACGTCACAAAACTACAATATTTAAAATCTTGTCTCACTGGTACCGCGTCTGATCTAGTGAAGACGTGACAACAGCAAACGCGAATTACTTAACCACTTGGCAGGCTTTGAAGACTCGATTCTCTAACCCTCGATTAATCGTTAGTATGAATCTTACTGCCTTGATGGATCTCCCACACATTAAACGAGAATCCGCGGTCGAATCGCGAACCTTTAGTGATGAAGCACAGCGCATTGACTAACCTCGGTAGGCCGGTGCAACATTGGGACGTTTGGCTTGTGCACGTTTTAGCGAGTAGTTTAGATCTCTAATCTAGAAGGCTTTGGGAAACAGATCTTAGCATGAAAGATCGCCAAATCGTTGCAACGGTGGCCGCACCTGCAGTGGAACCCTCTCCGATTAAACATTTCCCAAAATTCAGTGATTTCGTGGAGCTTCTTGAGTAGCGGTCTCAAGCACTTGGTATGATTGCTGCCGAGACAAAATCTAATAAAGGTCATGCGAGCACTGGTTCAGGTGTGAGAAATGCCCGCGCATCTGCTCAGAAGTGTTCACTCTGTTCCGAGGACCATTACATCGGAAATTGCTC
>CAKNWT010046744.1:0-11084 GCA_932066315.1 Andricus coriarius | reverse complement strand
GTTAAAAGTTCGTGAAAAATGTATCACGTATTTTATGAATGGCCCCTTCAATATTTTATCAAAATGTGTCAAAATGTTGTGAGTATAGTCTTGTACTTAGTGGTAAATTCTTGAAATTAGACAAGAATATATATTCTTAAAATTAAACAAGAATATATATTCTTAAAATTAGACAAGAATATATATTCTTAAGGTAAGAGGACCTGCATCGTTCATTAAGAATATACTCTTGGCGCCTATTTAGGTTGGAAATATTCTTAAACTTAGTGGGAAATGATTAAAATTAGAATATCGTTTTTTCGGTGTAGTCACATATCATTATACAAAGCTTGAACCTGCTAGAACCACATCACAAATACGTACCCCCTCCCCCATAATTCAACATTTTTTTAAATTTTCATTTAATATACGCGTAAAATAAAACACAAAATATACAAACATAATATTTTAGCCGACTTCACAGCCTAAAATGCTCTCAAAACAGAGAAAATAGGGTGATTTTCATGAAATTGGCTGATAAATTAAAAAAAATGTATAGGTACTATATTAAATTTATCATAAAATTCTTGAGATTTTCAGACGAAATATATTGCATTTTTAACAAAATAGTTTAATGTTTAACCAAAAAAGATTAAGTGTCTACCAAAAGAGATACATTTTTAACGAAAGAGTTGAATCTTCGATCTAAAAATTCAAATAATTTAGAAAACAGTTGACGTTTGAACCCAAAAAGATCAATTTTCAAACAAAAATATGATTTTTTAATCAAATAGTTGAATTTGCAGACATCAAACAAAAATTTTAGACCAAATTGTTCCACTGACAATGAAATAGTTGAATTTTCAAGAGGAATTTTTAGCCAAATCATTAGATTTTCAACCCAATCTTGAGTTCTCAAGAAAAAGGTATAACTTTAACTAAAAGCAGCTGCATTTTCGATCAAATAGTGGAATATTTCAATCATAAAGACGATTGTTTCTAAAGACAGTTGATTTTTTAACAAAATAATTCAACCTTCAACCAACAAACTTAATTTCTAATAAAGTAGTTTAACTTTCAACCAAGCAGCTTTAATAATTGAGCTATATCGTTTGTTTGTATATTACAATATTTATAGCTAAAAATTAAGGATAGCTATTGCTAGCTTAGCTATACAATTTTTCCGTGTATTAATTCAGTTCGCATTTAAGCGAAAAAACGAAAAAAGCTTCTGCCAAAAGGGAGAAAAATAGGAATTATTTAAAAAGGAGAAAAAAGGGAATAGGCGAAAGAATGTGAAGTATGTATTTAGAAGGATACTTGAAAAATAAAATCACCAATATACATTTTTCCATGCATTTCATAAAAATATTATTCGCTATATTTCCCATGTTTGATGTGACATTCTGCGTTAACCCCTTCCCCCTAACGTCAGAAATCTTCACAAAACCTGTTACCCCCGACCACCCTATTTGCATTTTCACGTGGTTCTTGAGCGACTCTAATGGTTTTATTTGATACCTAACATCAACCATTTGAAATTTAAAAATCAAGATCATCAGTTACAGAGTTTTACAAATAACGGTTGCGATTCTCTGAAATGGCAAAGAAATTACTCTCTTTCTTTAAACGTTTCGAGACGAAGAAATGGAAACATGCGTGTTTAAAAAGCAGGGATTATACATAGCGAAAACCTATTTTTTACCGTTTTCCATTCACGGGAGAAGAAGATGCTAAAGCAATTGTGAGGGACAATTAAGATTTGTGGAAACTCGAGATCCATGAAAGAATAAACGAAGAAAGTCATCCTCCAGCCTATCTTCTCTTTAATTATACTTGTATTTATGTCCCAGAACATCAATTTTGTAGGGCGAAGCTCATTTAATCGTTGTCTACCTTCTTGCTTTACCTTCTCTACTCAACGTCGTTTTAATTTGAAAATTAGTAATTTAGAAATATTTTATTCGAAATCTACGTTTTTTGGCTATTCCAATGAATTTACCTTATAAAGTTGATAATCAAAATATGTGCAATATGTTGTTTGCCAACATAAGATAAGAATTTGATGCGTTTTCAGGCCACGTTCAGATTTAGCGACATTTAACTGCTATAGTTATAAATGTTCCTATACTCTGAAATTAAAAACTGTCGTAAAGCAATGAATTGACAGCTCCTACTTAAATAGCAATTATCGCTATTTGACGCAAGTTTTGGTTAATGTTAATAAATTTTATCTGAAAATTAGAAACTTTCAACTTTTGAGACTCAGACTCAAATGAGAACAAAATATGAAAATAGCACTTCTATGAGTTTAACTTAGAACTAACACAATGAAATCATTTAGAACTATGAAACACCACTACTTGGCACCTTTTTAAAAAATGTATGACACTATTACCACTATTTTTGGTCTCTGAAGTGAGTCAAAGCCCTGAACTTGTATATACTGAAATTTGAAAAATTTCTAAACTTGAACACTTAAAAATGTCAATTCGTTTAAAAAACATTTTTTTTCGTATTTTATTCTTCATTAGTACAAAGGAAGCCCCCCCATCCCCCATCTAGAGCCGCTGGCAAGAGTCGGCGACAGTGTCTGACAAGTACTCACCTACATAAGGGGATGTTGAGTAGAGAGGTTAAAGCAGAGGCCGCCGGCGGCGCGGCGGTCAAATAGGCGCTGCCCAATTGTGGATCAGATTTTCGAAAACGGGGCTTCAAAAACATATGTAGTTAATCTTAAATAGTAATACACGTCAAAACAAGAATTTCTTGACTCTCGCTTAATATTACAGGATTGTTGAAAACTTTTGAAGTTTTCAGTCTCCCATGTTCAAATGTATATTCTTAAATCTCGATGATGTTGTTTTAAACTGTCACTACTAATGTATGTATAATTTAAAAAGGTTATATAACATAAATATTAGATAATTCTAGGTTATATCTGTATTTATGCAAAATATCAACAAGTATTAAAACATTTTAATTTGTCTCATAATAATGTTTCAACTTTAAACGAGAGAACCTATTTTATTACAAGTCTTTTTTCTGAAACTTGCAATTTTACCTAGACAGCGAAGTTGAAAAAAGAAGGGATAAACAAGATGTTAATAGACAATTTAAACGAAGATTCAAACAGTTTTCTTGGCTTTCAATAACTTTCAATAAGTAAACAGGAGATTGAGATTTTGCTACAAAAAATATCTGATTAGAATTTCACAGATTATGAGTGACCTGGTGCAAAATTATTATTTTTATAATATTGATATTTAAAAGTTTTGTGTAATTGAAGACATGAGAATAAAAACTAAGCAAGGACCAATTCTTTAAAATTTCTTTTCATCTATTTCATGTAATTTAGGACACTTTTTATAGATACATATTGGGGAAAATCCATTCATTATGTAAGGATGATTTTGGAAATTATGTACTACATCAATTATTCTCACAGCAAAAGGGATTTCAAGAGATTGCAAGGGATTTCAATAGATTTCCAAGAACTACAAGATTTCAATTCAAGAGATTTCGCAGTTTCTCACGAATTTTAAAGGATGACAGAGGATTTTAGCATGATTTTGAAGATTTTGAAGGACTTGAAGGGATTTCATACGATTTCAAAACATTTGCAAATATTTTTAAAAATTTCAAGGGATGTTAACGAATTTCGAAAGATTTAAAGGGTTTTAGATTATATCAAAGGATTTCAAGAGATTCCAAAGTACAACCTGCGATTTTAGAGGATTTCGTAAAATTTCAAAAGATTTAATGGAGTTTTAAAGGATTTCTGAATTATATATAAAGAACTTAAAGAGATTTCATGATATTTTAGTGGATTCTAAAATGTTTAAAAATATTTCAATTGATTTTCACCCTTTAACGACCAAGCCTTGATCCCGTTGAATAAAAATTCTGAAATAACTCAGGGATAATGTATGTTAATTTTCTGATCAATTTTTGCAAAATTTTTTGTTTTAATTTTCTTGAGTTTTCTTGAGTATACGATAACTTATAAATACCTTACGAGATGCAGAATACGCCACATTGATCTAATGCACGTATTTATTTTGCAAAATTCCAAGCTTGTGACCTGAAAATTAGGAAGATCGGAAATAGTGAACGTTGCTCAGCTGCAACAGTGGACGTTAAAGGGTTACAGATATTCGGAAAGATTCCCACGGATTTTAAAGATTTCAATTAAATTTAAAGAGATTTTATCAAATTTCAAGGGATCTCGTAATATTCCGAAATATTTTGGGAAATTTTAGGTATTTTAATCGACTTTTTAAGATCTGACGAAATTTCGAGGGATTTATAATGATTGTAAAGGATTATTATGGAATTTTTCAGGTATCAAGTGATTTCAAGTATTTTAAAAGATTTCAGAGAATCTCAAAGATTATTACGGGATTTCTAGGAAGCTTCGTAATTTTGAAAATACTTTAAGAGACTATGTACGTCATCCATGGAATTCAAAGGGTTTCTAGGAATATATGAGGCGCTCCGAGAAAAAACGTTACAAGTGCTATGCTATTAACATAGGACTTGTAACGTTTTTCCTCTGAGCGGTTCATATAACACGTGAAAAAAGAAGTAAGACAAATCAAGATTTGATGTTTATAATAGCATAAAATAAAATTTCGATAGATGCAACAATTTACGATTAGTATATTCAAAAAAAGAAACAAGAAGGAAACTTACGTAAAAAATGTTACCTAAGATTTTCCGTACCCCCTCACCGGACAGAGCCTTATGTGTTTAATGGACGTTCCTTTAGGAATATGTCGAAATTATTTCTCCTGTTACTTAAAAAAATAAATTTTGAAATTATGAGAATGACAAATGGATAAGGACAATTCGCGTTTTCTGCTCTAAAATACAGAAAATAACAAAATAAAATGATTTCAACCGCCTGACATATGTTAAATAATGGCAACATACTTCTATAATTTTAAGCAAATTTTCCATCATGTAGTATATAAAAATTGATAAATTTATGTATCGAGACGGGAGAAGTCCCGGACGAAAGGGAGATAGAAGCAACTGCAATAATTACAGAGGTATCACCTTATTAAGTACCGTAAGTTAAATATACTCAAAAATACTTATTCTTAAGGCAATGAAAATTACAGAAGAAAATATATGGGAAGTCCAAAGTGGATTTATGCCAGGAAGATCATGTACAGATCAAATATTTAGCTTAAGAGACATCACAGAAAAAAGCTTGAGAGAAGGAAAGAAAGTTTACTGTGCATTTGTTGACGTAAAAAAAGCATTTGACAAGGTAAATAGAAGTAAACTTTGGGCAGTCCTTAAAGAGTACGGAGTCAATGGATTGCTCCTACAAGCAATAAAAACAATATATACAGGTAGTAAAGCGAGTGTCAGGGTTATTTGCAAACTGAGTGACTGGTTAGATATTATGCAAGGCGTGGAAGAAGGATGCGTTATGTCCTCATGGCTATTCATCATATTTAGGGATAAGTCTCTAAGAATGGCCCTCTTCGACGAAGCAGGTGTAGATCTCGAAACAGTGAAGGTACGTGGATTAGCTTTAGCAGATGACAGATGACAGATTGTTCTGGCAGAATCAAGCGATGACTTGCAAAGAATGCTGAATAAACTTAATACAAGCATGAGGAACATGGGCCTCAAAATTAACGTAAATAAAATAAAAATCGTAGCGTTTGAAGGAGAATGTGAGAAAACAATGTGCAACATTGCCCTAAATGATGAAAGATTAGAACAAGTTGACAAGTGCGTATATCTAGGTAGCCCATTCACTAGCGACGGAAAAATAGATGGGGAGTTGAATAGGCGCATAAATGAGGGTAAGAAGGTTATCAGTAGAGCAGGGTCCATTCTCAGAAATAAAAACATATAAAAAAAAGCTATAATGATCATACATAATTCTATATATGTATCGACTCTACTATAGGGTAGCGAGACATGGACCTATCAAGAAAAGGACAAGGATAAAATTAAAGCGATTGGAATGAAACATCTGCGCACTATATGCGGGAAAACACTGATGGACAAAGTGCGAAACGAGACAATCCTCAAAGAATGTGGTGCAGGAGAGACACTAGTTGACATATACGAAAGAAAACAGTTAAGATGGTTCCGGACATGTTGAAGGAATGAAAGATGAACGACTGACCAAACAAGTGTATACAGGTGAAGTAAATGGCAGAATGCCCAGAGGTAAGCCGCCGAAAGAATGGTTAAAATCTGTGAATGAGACATTAATCCGAAGAGACATAAGAAGCCATAGAAACACGAGAGCTTGTATGAAAAAATGCATGGACGTGAAGAAAGCTAGAGTAATATGCCTAAGTGGGGAACCACGCATAACAATTTTGTGAGACTCTTCACTTGGGGTGATCGCTAGAGAGATTGATCAGCAAACTGGGTCGGAGCAGTGTTGCGGTACCGACGTGTAATTTAAATAAAGAACACGAGAATTCTAGACCAATCTAAAAAATCTATACCCCCTACTTCACATTACTCCTTTCCTCACCGAGCAAGTCACGTCAACCCCGAAAGGGAAATGGGTTAATGGTATAATAATAATTTTATTTTTCGTCCATATACAGTTGTCATTCTCATTTTTTCATAAATATGTCGGAAGTTTCAAGCATACATTTTTTGCACAGGCGTTTTATTCAATATTATCAAATTATTAAATATACTAGCTTGTATTTGTGCAGTTTCTACTACTTATTGTACAATTTTGTACAAAATATACGAATTTTTATATTGCATTGTCGCTTGCAATATTTTCATACTAACAAAATAGAACATAATAGACGTTTCTAAGAATAATTTGGGGCTTGATAATGTACCTATTCATAAAATAAACACAACATATCCCGTCGCATAAAGACTAAAAACTTAGACATTAATTTTTATCATTTTTTAAATATTTTTATTATTTCTGTATAGTTTTGTACGTACACTGTAAGGAATTGATAAAAAAGAGCGGTATTTGTCTAGGAGAGAGAGCTGGATGCAGTGGAAAGTTCATTTTGTACTTTTAGTTAATTTTACAATTTATTTTGAAAAAAAGCAAATAATATTTATGATTTTATTTGTTAAAAAGCTCACAATATTCGAGAATCCCTCAAGCGTTCTTTAGAATCTATCTCATCAAGAACCATCATCACAAAAGATAAAGCTCCCAGAGAAATGCTCATATATAAAAACGTTGGTTTCCTATATTCCAGAGTGTCCTAATTACTAAATGTCTTGCAGGAGGGCTGACAGAAAGTTGGTGGAAGGAGGGATTATGATGCGAGCAACGATGTTACGATGGAAGCCTGACAGCGTAAAATGTTAAGGCGTCGTAACCCTCGGACGGCAAAGCTAGCGCCTTTATCACACAAGGACGTTATCGCGTGATTTATCTTTCACTGTCGAGATTCATCCTCGTTTGTTCGCCTTTTGGACGACGTAGTCAAACGTGCTCGACTCGCATAATGTCCATATATAATCACGAAATTTTATGAGGTGCGAGAACCCTCATCCCACGATGTACCTTTCAGCGATATTCGACAATCGCCTATCTTGTACTTTATAGCGAAGATCTCAAAGCCAAGTGATATTACATTATTGTATTCCTGATAATATTCTTCAATAAGTTTTTGTATTATAAAAGGTAGCGTCTATACGTCCGGACATAAGCCACGCTCCCTTCCCTTTTTTAGCTCCCCCTTCCCCATGCAAGGTCCGTACGTTTAGACGCGGCCATGTGATAAACGTAGATAAACGTACGGCCTGTCCGCACATTTAAACTTGAACATTATACAAACAAAGATTATTAGATTAGAAGAGAGATCCGGAAGAAAAAAAGGGAAATTTAAAGTTTTCAAATCATTTCTATAGACAAAGATTTTCGTTAATTGTTCGTTACTCGCATCAAAGCATGAAATAAAGAAACCGTCTCTGGAGTAGATAGCAAAAAATTTTACATTTCAGTAAAGACAAAGTATGATATAAAATAAACAGTTCTTATTGCACAAATTAACCTAATATATTCAGCTATTTGATACGATTCCAGTAAAAATGAGTTCATAAGCCAATAAAAAAAGTTTCTGGTATTATCTTGAGTGGCCGAAATTTTGTTCACTGTTGGCAGGTTCGCCCTACAGTGGATAATCGATTCCACATCGCAGAGCAGAATAGAAAGAAATATATGTTACAGGCAAAGTATATAATTCGGCATTATATATATATAATTAAAACAATAAGGTTAAACAACCACCGCAGGGTTTCACTGGGAGCTACTGCCATCTAAAAAAAATGGCAGCGGCTCCCAGTAGGACCGCGGTAAATCCCATTAATGGCCACGTCTCACAACCGTGAGATGAGTGGTCACAGGACACGATGAAATCACAACGACAGGCCGGCGAAACCCTCATGTGTTTTGAGCACACGAAGCGACCCAAGGATGATATATATATGTGTATATATATATATAATGTCCAACAGAGTCTAGGTAATGTATGTTATACTTTCTATTTCGCAGTTTGCCTAGGGGTTATATATGTATAATGTCCAGAAGACACCAGGAAATGTGTGGAATAAATATTCTCCATTCCACAAATTGCCTAGGCATTGTAAGTAATGCCACTCCTAGCTCAGGTAATGAATATATACTATTCCAATGACAATAAGGTTAAATTTAAATTTTCAATTTAACCCGAGTTAGTTTCAAATTGTACACTCCGAAAAAAAGTTTCTTGAACCAAAAAATTGTTTTCCTGGATATAGATGAAAATTTCTATCAAGGAAACAAATTTTCGTTGATTTAACAAAATATTTGATTGAGCCAACCATATTTTTTGGTTGCTTTATTCAAATACGCCATCTACTAGAAGATTAGGTTAAAACAACCAAAAAACTTAGTTGGGTCAACCAAATATTTTGTTGTCTGTATAAAAACCACATCCTATAGTTAAAATAATGACAATTTCGTCGATTCAACCAAATCGTTTGTCGTCCACTATGTCGAGATGTGATCCAGCAACCCCTAACTCCACTGACATAAATGCAAGGTACACAATTTTCTGAAGAAACTCTAGACCAATTTTCATAATTAGTCAGGTTCATGATGGCTTCACATGACAGTCGTAACGAGGTTGCAAAACAGCAATTGTATGGGAAACTGAGTGAAAATCAAAATTCAGCGGCGCAGAACAGTGTATTTTTGACGGACGAACGGTACAAAAATGTAGTAAAGTAACTGAATATAGTTAATACAAGAACGTTATTTTTCGGAATGTGGAAATTTCTATTAGAGTGTGTGAACATTCTCAGCAGAAATATAAAGCTGTTAAGAAAGGCGTGGTCGTTAAGCCTCTTCTATTTTCTGAATTTAACTTGCGCTGTTAGGCAGACTTGATAGATTTTCAATCTCATCCGGATGGTCCGTAAAAATTTATTCTAGTTTATCAGCACTATGTAATGAAATTTGTATTTCTGAAAGCTCTAGAATCAAAGAAAGCAGAAGATATAGCCCTTAACTTGAATCACATTTTCACTCTATTTGGATCACCTTACAGTCTGACAATTGTAGGGAATTTGAACATTGCATTGTTTTTCTTCTTTAAATGCATGTTTATAAACAAAATGAGGATTATATACTTTGCCTATCTCATGACGGGCATTATCCATACTGCCTAGGCAATGTTAATAAAAAGTTCTTCATAACATACGGTACCTGAAATAGCCATGCATCACGCATAACGCTTGGGGAATATATATAATGTCTGCATTATATACTTTGCCTGCAACATATGAACTATAAATTACATTTTATACCAACCATATTATCAGAACAAACAGAGAAGTTAGCTAACTTCTATGTTAGATAATATTAGGAAAGATATAATAAGAGTTATTTCGCTCATATTTCACCTCACACCTTACGATGGTCCAATGGAAAATCTTCTGTCGTTACGTTAAATTTAAATTTTAGTTTAAATTTGACACTTTAGGTTTTTTTCTGTTAAATCAAGTTTAGTTATTACTTAAAAAAAATTGAATATAGTTCAAAAAATATTAAATAAGCAAAATTATTGAAATAGCTCCATGAGAATCGTGAAGGTCCATGAACGAATACCTAAAAGAAGTTAATAGTAAAAATACATCTATAATTGTAAATTTGAAGATCTAAGTAATATAGAGTATAACGAAATTAAAAAAGTTACCAATTTAAAATGAATATATTATGCGAGTAATAAATAATTATGAAATTAGATGACAATCACACAAAATCCATTCTAGCATGAAATAAATACGAGTCGGAAAATATTGACAATTATAACATACCAAAAAATATCATAAGAAGCGAATTATGAAATAGCAAAATAGTCGAAGTTTGAGAATTATGGAAATCGAGTTTAGTCGAATATCACCACAAAATGTTGAGAAATAAATTAGTTATATAAACAAAGGTTCTATCAAAAATTATAGAATGATCGGATGAGATCGAAGCAAGTGTTCAGGAAAATCCACCCCTTCGATAAGAAAGAAATAGTAGTGGAGTTGATTGAGGATCGACTTTTAATCGTCGGATCGATCACATCCAAGATCCATAGTGTTGCGTTTTATACGTGCCATCATCCAGAGACCATAATTACAATGTTGAGGCCAATAAAGTTGGGAATCACAAGATCATACAAAAATTTTAACAAACGCCATGCTGTAGCCATTCAAAAATCACAGGCGATACACAAAAATTAACGTTATGGAAAAAGAGACACTTTCGAAGATTCTTTTACCCTAAAATTCACGAACCTCATCTATCCTCTTTGAGTACGAAGAACGTGGTGCGAACACAATATTTGCCACAAGAGCGAAAGAAAAAGTCGAAACAACATTTCGTGAGCAAATGAATTTGGCTGACGCTTACCTCAATTTATAATATTGATCTGGAGAAGGAGAGAAACGATCAATACTCTTTTGCCTTTACTTTAAACACATTTAAGAAATAATTTCCCTACAAGGTAATGTAAGGTTAGAATTGCCACCAATTTTTCCGCAAAATAAGTAGCTAGAAAATACCTAGACAAAATTATGGTGATCAGCTAATGCTGCTCATGGGCATG
>CAKNWT010046728.1:0-10305 GCA_932066315.1 Andricus coriarius | reverse complement strand
TTCACTATCATATTCATAATCATCGCGTCAAAATATATAAGTATCAAGCCGAAACTAATGGATGTATGGACTTATGTATTTTATTAATTTTTTAACATGAAAATCGATTTACTACTGATTTTCTCGGAAATTATCACTCGAATAAAAAAATGCTATGAACATAAAATATGTATTTCGAGGAGATCTACTACTTTTACTGGAAGCATTTTTTTGAATTTTGAATAATTACTGAGATAAATGCAAAAAAACATGATTTTTATGGGTTTTTTTATGGTTTTCACCATGAAAATCAAATTTGCGCTAATTTTTACTATCATATTCGTAACTAGCGAGTCAAAATACATAATTATACGGAGGCCCAAGAAAATCGGAGGTCCACGCTTTTCGGATGTTCACCCTTTCCAAAAATTTCATAAATTTCCACAATAATGATAAATTTCCATAAATTTGAGAAATTATGGTAATTCATCAAACTTTTCATACATTTTTAAAATTATGGTAATGGATGGAAATATATGATAATTTAGGGAAATTTTAGAAATTCATGGTAATAGATCGGTAACTTTTGTGACCAGTCACAGGGGTGCCTCCCCCCCACGACACGTTGGAAAGGGGTAGGGGTTTAAACCAGAATTATTTCTGTAACCAGTCACAGGGGTGCCTTGCCGGAAGAGAAAATTAAGATCCGGAAAAATATGCCGGAACGGAAAATTAAGATCCGGCAAAATATGCCGGAACAGAAAATTAAAATCCGGCAAAATATGCCGGATCCGTATACACTACGTAAAATTAATTCAGTACTAAAATTTTTAAGTAGAAAGTGTTTTATTTCTAAGGATATTATTTCTCGCTTAATAAATTAGAATCGTTACCAACTAACAAAAAACTAAAAAAAAAAAAATGGATTTGGATTCAAGTAAACTTTATCAAAATTTAATAAACGTATCATTGAATTCTTATATTTCGATATTGACGCTTTAATTTGAGGCAAATATGTGCTGAATCTAAATCCGTGTCTGAAAGACAAAAAAATTTGACAGGAACATGCAATTTGTCAAAACTGAAAGTATCTCCGCATTTAAAATTGTGTAATCATTATTGACCATGTAGTAAATTTTTCAAGCCAGTTAAGTAACGAGAAGCAGGGTAGAGCTGGGTAGGACATACCGGGCAACATTCGTTGATCTATAAAAAGATAATAAGGCGTATATCATATTTCCATACGCATGAATTATCTTAATAAACAATTATTTCATATTTTATTTATTTCTATCAAGCTGTATTCTGTCGTTTTTTAAAAATAAAATAATCTTTGAATTTAAAAATTTAATTATTTGATTCTTTGGTGTTTTATGCAATGCAAGAAGTGAAAGGAAGTGAAGCATCAGTTATTTTCTAAATGTCATCCATTTTGTAGCGGGGTAGAACCTCCCGGTTCTGTCATGCTCTACCCTACTTTTATTTTATTGTGTCCATTGAAAATGCGATTGATTTGAAAAAACCTGAGAAATGTTAATAAATTTGATTTCTAATTGTAACGACTTTTAAAATGAAATTAATTTTTAAAAAACATTTACATACAGTACCTGAAATAAAATATTCCTCATTCTACCCTGTTATTTCCTTGACTAAATTTCTTACCATGCAAGCGTTGGAAACTGTTTATACTGCGTTTAATCGACTGTCTGCACGTGACGTAAATTGAAGGAGAGGAGAAAAAGAGACATTGAGTGAAATCGACTAGGCATGCCGAGAAGGAGGACATACGAGTTTCAGAAACGGAAATCAGTTGGGAACCCCAAGTTACGATTGAGATTTAAGTTATTGACAAGCTACTTTGGAGAACCTCAGTCGAGATCTGCCTGCAGGTATATCCCGAAGGCCCACTGCCTCCTGATTTCCCCCAGGATTCAACCCTTGAGAAACCATTCTCCTGGCCACAATGACTCCTCGCCCACAAGGGTTCCTTCGTTCGAGAGGTTGTGATCCGTACAAATTGATCGGCATACATGAATCAGTTTTAAATATATTCCCCGCTTGTCCTTATATTGTCATTCAGAAAATCAGCTATTCTTACCAATCTTCCTCTTCAAATAAAACATAGGGATTCAAAAGAAATTTGCCAGTACTTTCTGTCATACTATTGATTTTTTTTTCTTATCATTTTATACAGGTTTTCTGACAACAAAAATTAAATTAAATTAACTCGATTACATCTAGTCTTTTGGATTCAGAGTTCAATAAGTCAGCACTCAAATGAGGAATCAGAAACGGGTTTTCTTATATGTGCAGGTAATCATTAGGGAAGAGTTGCGAGCCGCAATTACGATAAAAATAATAATGACAGTAATAATGTCACGGAACACAATGGCAGCAATAACTGCGACGTCGAAACTAGCATGCCGTTGGTCCTGCCTCTCTATAAAACAGAAGTTGTTGCAATTCCGCGTGCTTATTGCTCGGTGTCACGCAAGTAACTTGATTCACCTTACAAATACTAGATACAACCTGCATACAAGATAAGGCAAAAGGGGCCAACAAGAATAATAATTTGTAGCCAAAAAAGATGTCAGGGTGGCCGTAAAAGTTCATTCTCAAAATTCCCTGACTTTTCCCACATTTCTCCATGACCAATTTTTCATTTCCCCGGACAATTAATATTCAAAGACCATAATTTTACTCTTGCGACATTTTATGAAGCATCTGTTATAAAGAAAAAAAAATTCCAGATGAAAATTTTCAAATCTATTCATGCTCACAAGTTTGAGCGCGTCTCTGGTGCGCGGTTCTTGTATCTCCCGCTTCGCGCTCGATAATATATTTATCTCGAACTTCGCGCTCGCTAATGAATGTACTTCGCGCTACGCGCTCGGATACTTTTGCCTCGCGCTTTGTGCTCGTTTTTTTCCGTTTCCGCACTTCATGCTCGGCTTAGATAAAAAGAAGAAATTTACTGGCAAATATTAAAAAATTGACAAAAACTCTACATTTTAAGAAATTGTTAAATTTGTTTTTGTACATTAGATTAAAAAGGAAGTTTATTTACTCAAGGCTCTATCGGCTTTAATGAACACATTCTGATTGAAGTACATGCACAATTTTTTAAAGTTCAAAGAAAAACGCTTAATTGCTTAAGAAACAGTTTTGGTTTAACTCACTGAAAATGCTACCGAAAAAACGAAAATTCTATTTATGGTCAAACAGTATTTGTTTTATTCATAGAAAACTATATTTAAAAAAGATGAGTTTTCAACAAATTAGGTGAATTTTCAACTAGAAAAAACGGATTGTTAAATTTTCAGTTAAAAAATTAATTTCCAATCAAAAATATTATACTTTTACCAAAAAAAGATTACGTTTTAAAAAAATACATGAATTTACAACCAATGAATATTCAACCCGATAGTTAAATTTTCAACCAAATAAATGAATTTTCAACAAAAAAGATCAATTTTCCACCAAAAAAGATTAATTTTTAACAAAATACATAAATTTTCAACCAAATTTTCATTTTTTGAAGATATTTCCAAACTGATAGTTAAATTTACAACTAACAAAATAGATTTTCAACCAGTAAACTGAATGTCACTGAGATGAATGAATTTATATTATCAATACATTCTACCAGAAATGACATTTCCCACGAAAAATATGTAACTTATCAAAAAAGAGTACCAACAAGATTTGTTCATGTTTTTGATATAAAAAAGGGAATTTTTTATTTTTAATAGCATTTTTCACGAATAAAACGAGAAATATGTAACATCAAAAAATAGTTTCAACCAAATCTTTTTTTTTTTTTTTTTGGTATGAAGAATTTCACTTTTTAACGTTTTTTTAATATCTCGTATAGTTTTGTTGGAAAATGGATTTTTTAAGTTTTTAAAAACCTTTTCGATGGATCAAACCAGAACCATTGGTCAAAAATGGCTGGTTCAGGAACTTGTTCTTTTTTTTTACGCCTTAAAAATGTGTACCAAGGCACAATCCAGTCTGATCAGTCTTCCGAAAGTTATCGTGCCTAAAGACTACAGACAGACAGAAACCTTCGTAAAAATCGTTTTTTCTAACTCAGGGGGTCTCAAAACGTGCAGATTTGATGAAAACCGACTAAGTCAAATTTTACATAAAACCAATACCTTCTCATTAGAATGGGAATGTAAAAACCTTTCTACAATCAAAGATGAAATTTGAGTACAAAAGAACGAATTTTCAACATAACAGTGGAATTTCTAACCAATAAGATGAATTTGAAAAAGTAGTTAAATTTTCAACAAAATTATTAAATTTCCAACAAAATAGTTGAATTTTGAACATACAAAGATAAATTTTCAACAAAATGGTCGAATTCTTAAACAAAAAATAATAAAATTTAACCAAACACAGTTGTATTTTCAGCCAAACACTTGAATTAAAAAAAAAACAGCTTAATTTTCAACAAAAAAAGGATGCATATTCAATCCAAAAGGAAAATAAATTTTCTACTCCAATAGACAAAATTTTCAACGAAACAGTTAAATTTTCAATAAACCAATTTTAACAACATAGTTGAATTCTTAACAAAATATTTAAATTTTCAACAAAATGTATAAATTTTTTACCAAATAGTTGAACTTTCAAGCCAAAGACCAATTTGCTGCCAAAATATTTGAATTTTTAACCAAAAATATGAATTTTCTACAAAAAAATTAATTTTTAACTGAAACATAGATTTTTAACCATAAAAGTGAAAATCTTAAACCAAGGAGAATAGTTTTCTACACAAAAAGACGAATTTTCAACTGAAACGGATCCATTGATATTCAAAAATGGAAAAGTTATATTTTCAGTTAAACTTTCACCCAAGTAGTTCAATTTTCATTTAACCCGTTGTGGTCACACCTCCGAAAAATAACGGGATGGTCACAGGGGGTCCAATGGACCCCGCCGTAGAAAAACTGTTGCCATTTCCCCACTTTTTGACGTATTGACTTGATTCTTGCGCGGGACTTTAGTCAATAGTTTTTTAAGGTTTAATTAAAATTCTTCAACCACGTAGTTTATTTTCCGTCAAAGAAGTTGAATTGCAAAGGAATAGTGTAATAGTATATCCTCACCTAAAGAAGATTAATTTACAATTTAACAGCTGAATTTCTATACAAAAAAATTAAAAATTTTTAATAAAACGGATGCATTTTTAAACCAAAAAGACAAAGTAGCAACCGAAAAAGATTGCAGTTGAATTCTTAACACCAAACTATGCATTTTTAAAAGTGAATTAATTTTCTACTAAACTAGTTGAATATCCAACCCAAAAACATGAATTTCCAACAAACAGTTGAATTTGCAACTAAGAATAACAAAATAACAAAATAGTTGAATTTAATAAAATCTTTATCTGAAAATATAATCGCCAGGAGGAAGAAACTGCAAAAAAAGTAAAGTAGAAATGGAAATACAAGGAAAATAAATTACTAACAAGAATATTAAATCAGAGTCGCCGGAAAACTTCATTTTTAATATTCCCTAATTTTTCCCTGACGAAATTTTTAATTTTTCCTTATGATTGATATTTAAAGACCAGAATCAGGACACAATGGACGTACACAGTGTACATCACTCATAAATCAGTAAAACATTGGTTAAATCAGCAAACTAACAATAAACATGACAATCTCCATAAACGTATTTCACTTCCTGGAGAACAATTTCCGAGGATTCTCATATATCAAAAATTCACAATACCTTATCTTCTTACATAGAATAATTAATTCCCATTTTTTTCCTCCTCGAGAGATTTGTGGCTCGTGGATTTTATTCGGCGACTGGCTGTCAAAGTTTACTACCTAGATATAATCGGCTGGCTTTAAGGACGCTTGAAAAGTAAACCGAGACCCGGAAAAATATATGGCTCAGATAGCGCGCAACCGAGGCAATCGATTATCGCGATTACTCGAAAGGCGCATCGGCAATGTAGCGACTGCCGATGCACTTCATCTTTACGGCCGTTTGGCGTTTCATCGTTTTTCAGCGAATGAATATCTGGAGCGGGGCACCAGGGGAAATAGACGAGGGAACGGACGAGTGGACGATATAACCGGCGAGCGAAGGTCAGCAGCATGAACAGTGGACAGTGGCATCCTTTCGGGCCCCAAACCCTCTCCCACTTTCCCAACCCACGTCGAATTTCCCCATACCCCTTTTGCCCCTCGGTCGACACATAGTATATTTTATCGCATTACTGGCATTGTTGCAGCGACCAACACCCCCGCGTGGCCGTCCACTTGCCCTCCTCCAATTCTACGTACCCCTTCCCCATTAGCTCTCACCCCATTCCAGCCTCTGCTCCATTCGTCCGTTTCGAACCGACGGCTAGCACCATTCCGCGAGGATTAAATATTGACTGCGATTCTGATTTATAGTAATTGCCGTGGGGCCGAGAGAGACAATGGTAGAAAGAGAGAAAAAGAGGGCCATAGTTGGGCCGAATGAGGGAGCGAGGGGGGTGTGGAGAAGGATGGTGGACGAAAGTGGGAAACGAAAGGGAATCGAGAGTCAGGGTGCGGGGGAGGGAAAAGCCATTTTGGCGACGTGCTTTCCATCGTTGACAGATGCATTTGCCAAAAGCATTGGGAACACTTTTCTCACGAAAACGTATAGTCGTTATTATCGCATATTTTTATTAAAGTGACTGGGAAATATTCGAATCTGGAGTCGTTCCGATTTTAAAATGTGGGATACTGACTTTCAAGCAATCGCTTCTTATCCAAATGTAACGAGTTGGATGTACGTCAACTACTTGACAGATCAGTTTGCATTCCTTGGAGGAAATGGGAAATATTCCGAGATGCAAGTTTATATGAGGAAAGACATTTTATATATATATATAGATATATATATATATATTCAACGCTTGTTTTAAAACTAAAATTTAAACGAATCTGATCGCATCATGATAATAACTATTATAATATGATTGTAATATGATAATACTGGGTGTCCCATTTTAATCAATCCACGTAGATAACTTCTGAATTAGAGTTTTTCAGAAAATATGTTCGAGACAAAAGTTATTGAATTTGGAGGAAGACATCTGATGATCACCTCAAAATTGACCTTGAGCTTGACCTTCAAGGTTTTTTCAAGGTCACCTCTGTTTTTTGAAATGGGAATCTCTATTTTTGACACCGGATTCGGAAAGAGCGGGAATTTTTACGTCTGAAATGATACTTTCAAGATTGTTTTCGTGCCCTTGATACGGTCGATTCAAGGCTAAATGCTAATTAAAATTGCCTGGTAGCTGTTGATCTAAGTTTTCTGGCGGAATGAACGTTGTGAAGCTACCTCAAGTGTGACAATAACCTTAAAAATTTTGAGCATGAGGTGCACTTTTCAGGGTCATTTAAAGGTGAGAATGGGTTTTGAATGGGAAACTTTGATTTGGGCACCAGATTCAAAAAAGGAATAATTTCACGTTAAAATGTGAAAACGACCTTAGGCTTAAGAACAATATCCAATGTCATTTGAAGGTCAAATTTTTTCGACATGATTGAAAGACTTAGGACAGCGTGCTCAAAAATTCCACGTGAAGTATTATTAAACACCGTAAGACATGTCCATGGTCGAATCGAACTTTGTCAACAAATAAATGGTATACATTTTGAATATCTCATAAATTAGGTAAGTTTACACGAAACCGGCCCTTTTTAGGTGTAAAGGATACTTGAAATCTGACCGAGCTACCTCCTCGTGGTGAATATCGGGTAATGCTAAAGCTGGCAGTACAACATAATGTTTGTTATCTTAGGATTTGTGGGTCCGGGGTTTGTGAGTTTGGAACTGAAAAAATGCAACCTTCATATGACATTCGATATTGATCTTAACGCAAAGGTCTTTGTCACATTTTAACGTTAAATTATTCGCTTTGTTGAATCCAGTGTCCAAATCAAAGTTACCCATTCGTAAACCATTCTCACCTTTAAATGACCTGAAAAAATGACCTCAGGGTCAAAATTGTTAAGGTTGTTGTCAGATAAACTGTTACCAGGCAGCATTTTAGCATTTGACCTTTAATTGACCTGATCAGGGTCATAAAAACAAACATGGTGATATCATTTCAGACGTAAGATTTCCCGCTCTTTCCGAATCCGGTGTCAAAAATAGGGATTCTCATTTAAAAAAACAGAGTTGACCTTAAAAAACCCTTCAAGGTCAAGTTGAGGGTCTATTTTCAGGTCATCATCAGATGTCCCCCTCCAAACATAATAACTTTTGTCTTGAACATATTTTCTGAAAAAGTCAAATTCAGAAGTTGTCTATGTGGATTGATTAAAATGTAACACCCAGTATAATCTACTTTGTTGCAATATAGAAACAGAAATTCTGGATGTGGCTCTCGTCTTTGTTATATTTCCTGCATTTTATGAATGAAAAACATAATTTTCTACCGTAAATCACATAAAATATCGTACATAAGGCACAAACGTGAGAAATAATGTTTACATATAAACTAGACTGCGAAAGCTCAATTTTCAACGAAAAGAAAGGAATTTTTAACCAGAAAGATAATGTTTCAACTAGTGAGATTAATTTTCTACTAAACAGATGAATGATTAACAAAATACATAAATATTTAACAAAATAGTTGAATTTTTAACAAAAAGCATGGATTTTTAACAAAAATAGAACAGTTAATTTTTTAATTTAAAAAATTAATTTTCAACCACCAAAGAAAATGTTTAACCTGGATGATTAATTTTCTAGCCGAAAAGATGAATCTGCAACCAAGAAAGTTAAGTTTTAGCAGATATTTGAATTTTTGTCCAAAAAGCTCAATTTTCAACCAAGAAGAATAATTTTCTAACAGAAAAGACCAATTTTCAACAAAATACATGAATTATCAACTAAAAAAGAGAAACTTTAAACAATTAATGGAATAGTTCTATTTTCCGCTAAAAATTTATTTTCACAATGAAAATTCATTTTCGACAAAGTAAAAGAAATTTGTAACGAAATAGTTAAATTTTCAACGAAATATTTTAATTTTCAACTAAAAAAACTGAATTTTCAACCAAGAAGAGTAACCTTCTACGTAACAAGAACACACAAAAAATCACAAGCTGTTTCCAGTTTCAACGAAGTATTTGAATTTTCAATAAAAAAAATGTGAATTTTGTCCGAAAAATGTCAAAAATAATTACTTTTAAGAAAATCATTGAATTTTTAACAAAATAATAAATTTGTTATTAATTTTCCACGTCTGTTTAATAAAAAAGAATTTCCTGATGTTCCCTGATTTTCCCTGATCAATTTTAAATTCCCTGACTTTCCAGATTTCAGTAGAAAATGGTCGCAATTAGTGCAAACTTTTGAACGTCAATAACAGAAAAGGGGTTCTTTCGTATACAGTAAAAAAAATCGTTTTGACAATCCGTAAGGGAGCCACGTTTTGTTTCGAGTGTCTTGAAACGTCATCATTGTTCTTAGAAGACTTCCCTCGTCAGAAACCGGAGAATCGACTTAGTAGAGAAAATGAAAGGAAAGAAGGGAGAGGGTGACGGCTTTCTGTGAGAAAAATGAAATAAATGATCGTCAATCGCCCTCATCGTCGGCGCTGCTCGAGCCGTCAGGCGTTTTTATTAATTCCTCTCAGATACAATTAGTTGGTCTATTCGTCAGACGCGTTTCATTAAGTTCCCCCTACTTTAACCCTTTTCCCAATCTTAACCCCCTTTCTCTTCCCTTTCACTGCTTTTCCAGGCCAGACTAGTATTTTTTTTCAGACAAGCTTCCAATAATTTCAAAAGGTAATGGAAAATATTAGATAGTTACTCAATTACATTTATATGAATAAATAATTGCGAATCTCTCAGTAGCTTACTTACAAATATTCGGCAAATAGAACATTCTGAAGAATAGAGCACCTGTACTGATTATTATCAAATTAATACCTCTATTTATATTATTTTCAATTTTATAAATCCACGTCTATGTACTTGAATTGAAGCTTGATCGGTTTCAAATACTAAGTTCAAATTCCATCTCCTAAATTTGATAACCCTTTTTAGCAACGTAGTTTTCGACATTTTCGTTCTCTTAAAAGTTAATTATTTTTATAATTTAACGTTTTTTACTACGAAAATGTTTGAATTGACATTTTTATAAACTAAATTTAATGAAAATCAGCGTGGCTGTAAACCTTAATTTTTTTAATTTCCTGACTTTTCCTCGACCCATTTTTTACATTACGTCACCATTAGTATTTTAAAACCAGAATCATAATATTGTAGCATTTTTAATATGTACGAAATCTTTTATTTAAAATAA
>CAKNWT010046711.1:0-17460 GCA_932066315.1 Andricus coriarius | reverse complement strand
AATTGCTGGGCCAGAATCTGGCTTTTCTTCTGAAAATATGATTCGCCGGAGCAGATAAGATATTCGGCACGGCAATGAGACGATGCTGTGCCGAACTTTGGTTTTCTAAGATTCAGAATGATTTGCCGTAGTAAGACTGACACTTGGCCCATTAATATGGCGTCGCTGGGCCGGACTCTGGCTTTTCTACTTTCGAAACGGGATGCCGTAATAAATGTGACAATCGGCTTAGTATAGTGCCGATACAGGGGCAAGCTTCGGCTGAAGGTAGGTAAATTTGAAAAGCCGACAAAGGCCGCCGTCGTTGGCCCAGAACTTGGCTGATTCAAACACAGAGATTAGCCCACTAACAATAGCCGACTGTTGGCTGCCGTTATTGGGCCAATATTGTGCCGTATTTTCAGCTTTGGCAATTCGCACTTGGGAAGCTCTCTACGCATCTCACTATATGTGGATGAACCTTCAAGCTTTCCAACGGATAGCTGATAAGTCTATGGGAGGTTGAATCAAAAGCTTGCCGGTGGGCAATCCAGTCTTTTGAAAGGCAGCGCTGGTGAAATGCTTCGTCTTTGCAGACGCACACGTCAATTAGCAGGTTCTCCCGGAAGCCTGCTACACCTTTTCTCGACCCACGTTCTTTGTAAATCTCTCTCCACACAAGTCTAATTCTCCGAACAATCTTGTCCTTCAGGATAGCTGTAGAGATCTTATACAGAGTGTTCAGAAAAGTTATTAGCCTGTAGTTCCTTGAGTGGGATCAGTCGCCTTTCTTCGGTAAGAGTACAGGGTGTCCAAACACCGGCCACTGCGGAATAGGCGTCTCCGACTTTAAATATGGGGTGAAGATGCGGGTCAGATGTTGTTATGTAGACTGTCCGGTAAAGCTCTGGAAGTAACAAGCCTTCAACTATATTTCTTTCACTTGGGATTTTTTATTTTAGGCCATCGATTTTAATTCTTTAATTTCTTTATAATACAATTCATAATGATTCAAACTGAATTTCGTTACGTTTTAAGTAGTGTAACGAAACTTATGTCCAGTTTTGTTTTCATATAAAAATAGATGGATAATCCTATCATTTAGGATAGCTGTGAAGGTCTTATACAGTGTGTCTATACAAGTGATTGGCCTGTAATTCTTCGGCTCAGCTAAGTTGCCTATCTTTGGCAGGAGTATTGTGCTCCCATCCACCAAAAACTCTGGATTAGGCTCTTGCGACTTTAGATATGAGGTGAAAATGTGAGCTTGATGTTGGTGGGTTGAAGGAAACTTCTTCCACCAGAAGGTCTTGATACCATCTGGCCCCGGAGCGGAATGGTTCTTCATGCCTCTTAATACTTTTTTCACTTCCTCGGTAGTGATAGGTGGATATTCTTCCTCAGATGTTAGGAGCGAATTGCAAAGTTCCTTGAAGCTATTTATGATCTATGAGTCTTCTTTCACGGGACGTTGGACTTCGTAGACTCCTCTCCAAAAGGCGTCGACCTCCTCTAGTTAGGGCGGATGGTCGACAGTAGCTAGAGGATCTAGGAAGAGACGAGATGGGTCATAGAAAAACTGCTGGTCTTCTCTAACCCACCGCCCTCTCCGCTTGAGACTGCTCCTAGTGTCAGATAGTACCCGCATTCTGTCAACAATATGCTGCCTGATGGTCAGCAGCTTTGACACTGAATGCGGGATGCGTACTATCTCGCCCAGCATATCTTTGTGGTGAGTTGATTCATTCAAGGGTTTCTGCTGAATATGGTTACAATAATTAATAAACAGTCGCGGAGAATTGTCCAGGGGTGGTACCGAAGGAATTAACCCTTAAGGGGAGGCGTGAGAACCGCGCCGAAAGCTGAATGGCACCTGGGTGACGTCTCTCTAACGTTGACTCTGGGATACCGGGCGATCTCTCAGAGTATGCAGCCTTATCCTTGCATCCGAGGATCTAGAAGTATGGACGAACCCTTTTTCCTAGCTTTTCGTGGGAACAAAAATGATAATAACAAACATGATTGTAGGAACTGCGGTTCAAAAAAATCAAACTGCAGGGCTCCCGACAATAGGTCACACAACAATGCCGAATACCCTAGAGTTCGGGGACCCAACCAAGACGGACTCAATGCGATTGGCCGGCGGAATCTCGGGACTTTTAGGTGAAGGGATCGACTCAATTACGGCATGCTAGAATACTACGATACCAGTATGGCCCCTAAACGAGAAGGTAACATTGCACGACTGCGTCCTCTGTCGTGCGAGAAACACGCAGAGCTCTAGCACTTTTCGCATCAATGTCGGGATAACCTGCTCATCGATAGATGTGTCTGAAAAGACTTAACATCCTACCAGCGCAGCCGATCTATGGCCTAGATTGATTACCGGAAAGATTTCGATTCAACCTCCCATAGACTTATCATCTGTCTGTAGGAAAGCTTCAAAGTTCATCCACACATCGTGAAGTGCACAGAGAGATTAATGCCGCTTTGGAAAACCAGATTGACTATCTCATCTGGAATACATCGTGTAATCACTAATAGTGTCACCTTTCAGACAGGTTTGTTTCAGGGCGACACCATGAGCCCTCTCCTCCCTTGCCTCACACTATTGCCACTATCTCTCGCACTTCGCCATTCCGAAGGGTACCTATGCGGCAAACCTGGAAATCGAAAGCATAAGGTCACTCATGTATTTTACATGGATGATCTTAACATATATGCTAAAATTAAAAAGCAATTACAACTAGCTCTGTGTATTGTCAAGGAATACTCTCAGGACATTGGAATGGAGTTAAGGTTACAATAATGCACCAAAGTTTATTTGAAGCGAGAAAAACTTAATGGCATCCCCAAAGACCCTGAGCTGTATGATAGAAGCGCTATACGACACATTAGCGCTGGAGGGTAATGTACATTCTTGGGCGTGCTACAGAGCCACATTCAGGACGTGACATTTATGAAAGATAGTCTCCAAAGCAGATACAAACGTCTTATGGGACAGATTTGGTCTTCAAAACTATTGGCGAGGAACAAAGTATCTGCAACGAACATGCTTGCCGTCCCGGTTTGTATTCTATTTATTTGAAGTGGTTCCATAGGCGAAGGAGGAGCTCAGGTCCCTTTATATCGGGACACGAAAGGTCATGCACATGAACAAAAGCATGCACCTTAAGACTTCTGTTTCGCGACTCTATATATGTTAGGCTCCGAACCCGAAAACGCCCAATGGGCGTTTAAACCGCACGCACCTAGGAGTGGGCATTTGCAAATGCCCCGAACTAGGTGAGGGCGCTTTTAAGTGCACCGAACTAGGTGCGGGCATTCTCAAATGCACCCACCTAGGTGGGGACAAACTGAAACGTCCCGAACCCGTTCTAGATGTCTTTAGATACAGAGAACGCATTTTGGGGTAAATTGAAACTTCTTTTTTGCGATAAAAAACTAGTATTTTTGTTGAGGCTCATTCTGAAGCACACAATCCTGGTCAAAGTCAAGGATGAAAAAAACAAACAGTCATCATATACTAGATAACTAATGTTAAAAAGCAATAAAGAAGATAGAGCTACTATTGTAATTGTTATCATTATGTCAACATTTGCTCAAAATTTCTAATAAATATTTGGTACATAATTATTTATTAGGTTTTTTTATTCAGATTTTTTAAGATAACATTTCCTAAACAGATAGCCAATGTAATAATAATGAAATTATTCCAAATTACCAGAAAATATGAATTTTCAACAAAAAAGTAAATTTTTAACAAAAAAGTAAATTTTCAACAAATAATTTGAATTTTCAACAAAATATTCAGATTTTCAGTTGAAAAAATTAATTTCTACCAAATAAAAACAAACTGATTTTCAACTAAAGTTATTAATCTTTAACCAAAAAATGAACTTTTATAAAAAAAGTTCCACTCTCAACTGAAATTTTTAGCCTAAAAAGATAAATTGTAAACAACAACTAATTTCAAAGAATTTTCCGCGTAATTCAAATATTGTATTTTTAAATATCGTATATTTAAAGAGAAAAGGGAAAAAGCGGAAATTTTTTGAGAACAGGGAAAAAAGGGGAATTCCAAGAAAAAAGGGGACACCAAGAAAAAAGGGGAAGACTGTGCACCCTGCAATAACAATAACAATAGTAATTCTATCTTCTTTATTGCTTTTCAACATTAGTTATCTAGTATATGATAACTGTTTTTTTTTTTCATCCTTGACTTTGACCAGGATTGTGTGCTTCAGAATGAGCCTCAACAAAAATACTAGTTTTTTATCACAAGAAGAAGTTTTAATTTACCCCAAAATGCGTCCTTTGTATCTAAAGACATCTAGAACGGGTTCAGGACGTTTCAGTTTGTCCCCACCTAGGTGGGTGCATTTGAGAATGCCCGCACCTAGTTCGGTGCACTTAAAAGCGCCCTCACCTAGTTCGGGGCATTTGCAAATGCCCACTCCTAGGTGCGTGCGGTTTAAACGCCCATTGGGCGTTTTCGGGTTCGGAGCCTAACATATACATCTCATGTCGGCAAGGTGGTCGCAGAATACTGAATCTTGAATGTCTTTACAACAGGATTATTCTGGGTACAGCACATATAGTCGCAAATGGACGAGACCCGTTTCTAAAAATGGCCAGGAAACACGAAGAATTGGGCAAAGGAGCGTGTCCGTAGAAGGCAGCGGAGGAGGCTGCTGAAACACTCGGCCTTGCCTTCAATCTCGAAGTTGCGAGTTCTCATGATCCCATGCTACGATGTGATCGCCGTGTCATGGGCTCAATAGTACCAGGGTTAACAAATCCTTGAACATCCCGTTTTGCTCCACTCAGTAGAGGCAGACAGGCCGGGGTCTCAAAGGAGGTGCTTTCACGGGGACTTTGGGACACCAGGTCGAACAACATAGTATGAAGACCCGCCCCCCGGAGCGGGACTCTGCAGGACGTGTTTCTAAATTCCCTAGCTTCTTCTGGGACAATTAAATGAAACACGAAAAATTAATCAAAAACAATGAGGGGTCCGTTCCGAAACCCTCTTCTAACCCACCGGCAGTGGTGGAAGGCTCCTCAGGGGGCAGGCTGCCACGACCGGTGCGAACTTTTGGACCCTTGTGGCTCTAGATTACGGACCCTATCTACGGGCCCAGGATTAGCCTTTTAATGGCTGAGACGGGAATCCCCGTGATGCAGATTAATCTGCACCACAGCAAAGGCGCTTCGGCGGTTCTAGCTAGGCGCTTGTTAGTATGCAGGCAGGGATTGTCCTAACCCAATAACCCTGGTTATACAGGGAAAGAATTAGTGGCTGGTCAGGATGTGGCTCCATATATAAGGGACCACCAGAAAAAGCACCAAGGGCAAGCATAGCCGTCAAGGTTATGGATGCGAATTCGGTGCCTAAGTTCTGCTGCAGAGACCTCACCGTTAACAATTCGAGACTCAGAGGCAGTAGCGGAGAAAGGCTACAGGTGTTTATTGCCTCGCCGTATTTCCCGGGCGATGCCGAGGGACCCCCTCCTCCCAGAGAGGTGGAGGCTCTAATTCGGCGCTGTCAAGAGAACCAAATTCCTCTGCTGTTAAGCTGTGATGCAAACTCTCACCACACGGTGTGGGGAAGCACACATATCAATGACATAGGGAGAGATTTATGTGAATAAATAGCAGGCACAGAGTTGGAGATTCTGGATCGGAGTATTTCTCCACATTCCAGACAAAAAACAGGAATGTGGTTCTCGACTTGACTCTATGTTCTAGTGTACTGAGGAGCAGGGTAGTGGGCTGGAGAGTCTCCGATCAGGAGTCTCTGTCGGACCACAAATATATCTTGTTTAGATTAACTCTAAGAAAACCGGTGGTTTCCAAGACCAAAAACCCCAGAAATACACTTTGAGACTCATATAAGGAGGAACTCAAAGGGAGGCTTGCAGAATTTCCCACAATCTATGGTACCATTGATGAGTTAGAGCACGTCGCGGATTTTCTAAGAAGGACTCTAAATACTTCATATGATGGCTCCAGGGTTGAGGGAGGGTCAGGAGCAGAAATTTATGGCAGCAAGAGAGGGAGGGGGATAGGGATCCGACCTGGGCGACATGCTACTAACGTTCAGGCGAAGGTCCTGGCCGTCCTTCGTTGTGCTAAAACACTAATAGAAGAAAACGCTGCTGGCAGACAGATAACGATCTGCTCGGACAGCAGAGCGGCACTAACTGCAATAGGGAATCCAGACATAATATCAGAACTGGTTTGGGAATGCAAAAAGGCATTAAACCAACTAGCAGAATGGAACAATGTTGCACTCATATGGGTCCCTGGTCACGCAGGGATGAAGGGCAACGAAAAGGCGGACCAGTTGGCAAAATGCGGTGCAGCGAGTGAATACATAGGACCGGATCCGATACTGGGATTAGCGTCTTGCTGTGTCGGGATGTTCATTAAAAGCTGGACCCAAACAAAACACCGGGAACACTGGGAACAAATCCAAGGTTGCCGTCAGGCGAAATCTATCCCGGGTTATACCTATAGGATGGACAGAGCCAGGCAAATCCTGGGTTTATCCAAGAAAGATATAAGGACAGTGGTACGGATCCTAATTGGGAACAACCACTTAAACTATCATATGCACAAAATGGGGTATAACCCCACGATAGAGTGCAGGAAATGCGTTAGGAATGTCGAAACATCCCTGCATATATTATGCCATTGCCCGGCATTGGCTAGGCTCAGGCAACAAACCCTCGAGGCTCATTTCATGGAACCTGAAGGAATTACAACGCGAACAGTAATCGACATACTGGGCTTCATCAAGATGTCTGGGGTCAACTGCTGAGAGCGAATAAGTAAGGGTGTGGCAGAATAGGCTTCATAGCTTGAGTGCTAGGGGAGCTCTTTATAGGCTTTCCGCCTGTCTTGAAACTAACTAATTATCCATCTCGAGTACACACTTCTGAAAGCTCGGACTAGCAAAGCACAGGAGAAAAACTTCCAGGAACAGCTCCTGGACAAGAGGATGCACGGCATCTTCCACAGAAATGTGGAGGATCAGTCGATGTCGTATGAGCTAATGTTTGCTTTCCTCAAATCAACCGGATTGAAGTTGGGCACGGAGGGTTTCATTTTGGCATTTCAAGACGGTGTCATTTCAACTTTAGCATATCGCCGCCACATTTTGAGCCAAGACATTCCAGATGATAGCTGCAGGGCGTGTCATGCACACCCCGAACATCTAGGACACATACTATCTGGTTTTTCAACTCATGCGGGAACAACCTACATCCAAGGGTACAATACGGCACTAAGAGTGCTTCCTTACCATCGCTGTCATTCTTACGGCATTGGCCTTAATACCGCTCCGCTAAACCCTCCTAGAGAAATAGAGTCAATTGTTGAGAATGAGAAGTGCAGCATATACTGGAATATCATATTCTCGACAATTATTTCTGTTACGCACTCATTGACTGACATAGTTCTCCTTGACTTCGAGAAACGAACCATGTTTGTTATTGAATTTTCGGCACCAGCTGAAAAAAACATCATAGCCATGGAGACTGAGAAGAAAGAGAGTTATAAAGACCTTATAAAAGAATTGGGGCGGTTGCACCCGAAATATTCTGTTAAGCTAATCGTCCTGATCATCAGCGCTCTTGGTGGTACCAAGCTTTCGCCAGTCAATAGCCTGAAAAGCATCTCTGCGTGTCAACAAAATGCTCAGAAACTTGCGAGGAAAATGCAGAGGGCGGTCGTCCTTGGGTCGCTCCGTGTCCTTAGGGTACATGAGATTTTTGCCGTATTATTGTATTGAGTTCGTCACAGTCTGTAACCACCTTTCTCACGGTCGTGAGACGTGGTTACGGCTGACATTTTACCACTATTTCGCTGAGAGCGGGTGTAGTTTTTCAGATTAGCATCAGCTCCCGGGGAAGTCCCGCGGTTATCCTTATGACAGATTTTTATTTATATATGGAGTAAACGAGTCAAAATGTTAGAAAAAGAGTTAGAGAGGAAGAAGTAAGTTCTCCGGTTTTACTTGAGAATGGAGAAAAGAAGGGTTCTATCTTCGATGCTACGTGACTATCGACAACAAAGAGGGATTTTACCGATTCTACGTGAGAATCGAGAGAGAAGGAAACAATTTAGAGAGAAAACAGTGGGTTTCTCTGATCGCACGTGAGAATCGTGAGATAAGGGGTGTTTCTCTGATCCTGCGTGACAATCTAGGAAAAGAAAGATTGCTCCAATACTAAGTGAGTTTCGAGAGAGAAAGATAGAGGTTCTAGGAAAACCGAAGCCAGTTCTACAATCATACCCCAGTGGGCACAAACATTGAGGAGCATCATTAGAATGGCTCCAAAACGTCCTAAGTTAGTCCAAATAACGTTCCAGAGACGTTTTAAGGACGTAATTAGAACATGAATCTTTTTCAGAACATTATTTGGTCTGACTTAGGACAGTTTTTGAAACGTTGAAATAACGTCCTTTGACATGTACGTCCAAGAAACGTTTTTAGGACGTTCCAATTACGTTCTTAAATTTCGTGCCCACTGGGACGTGAGATAGAGGATAAAAGTGAAAAAGGAAGTTCTCAGATTATACATGGGAATTGAGAGAACGGGATAGTGATTAGAGAAGTATAAGCATGGTGTCCGGTCCTGCGTGAGAATCGAGAGGAAAGAGGAATTTCGCAAATTCTACGTATGAATCGAGAGAAAAAGGAAACACTTTAAAGAGTGGGAAAAAGGGGGTTTCTTCATTTATACGTGAAGATCGAGGAAAAAGAGTAATTGCTCCGATCCTACGTGAGAATCATGGGAGAAAGATAGATTTTAGAGTGAGGTAGAAAGTACTTCTCCGATCATACGCGACATAGAGGATAGATAGGAAAGAGGAAGTTCTCTGGTTCTGGGTGGGAATCGCGTGAATTTGTATTTATTCATGTGTTAATAAATTGAGAATTAAAAGTTGTATGGTGCAACCGACGTGCAATCGTGCGCGTTGAGTTTATGCATACAGCTTTTAATTTATAATTGAAAACACGTGAATAAATACAAATAAATAAATATAAATGTGTAACAAGAAAAAGTGTTTTGTTCTATGTAAAATTGTAAATAAATGTGAAAAAGGATGAAAACATGCCCCAGAGCGCCCAGTCAACAGGACGGTTGATATGCAAAAGGCCATAAGTGCCAGGAGCCGTGTTGTGTAATAGTAGTCTAGTGCGATCTAGTGTAGGGTTTTTTCACTCTAATGTACTGGGAAAATCATGTAGCACGAAGAAATAGAAATACATGATTTAATAGAACCGGATGAGGACTACATATAGTATTTTGATCCTTTTTTTGACCGAATATTTTGCAGTTATACGTTTTTTGTATCTCCTTCGTCCTTTTAGGGGGCACGCTGCCCTTTTCATAATAGTTTTCTCGGACGTGATTGCTCCTTTCAGGATTTATCTTCCACGGTTCGATGGAGCTTTGAAAGTCTCCAAAAGCTTTTCCTTGTGTTTTTTTTATAAATAAATGTGTACAATTTATACAGCATCTTGTATTTGGTGTAAATTGTTTATCATAGGATTTTCGCCCATGTCATGAGGGATTTCTCGGAAACGGTTACTTCTTTCTGGATGCTTCTTTCAGTGTTGGAGAGAGCATAGAATGTACTTAAATGTATTCTCGCCATTTCTATTTTAATCAATTACACAATATGTATATAGCTTTTGGTATCCCGCATAAAATTGTCAAAGGGAGTTGCTCCGTCAGGTTCATAGGGGTTTTCTCAGAGATGGTTGATTTTCCCAGACGTTCCTGTCAAGATTCAATAGAACTAAGTAATAGCTCTAAAAAAATTTAATAGAGCCTGGTAATACCTCACAAAAATTTCTTATTTTGTTGTTAAAAATTCATTGCTTTCAAAATATATAGTTTTTGAGTATCCTGTCAAACTTGTGTTCTAGAACTTACGCCCGTAAGCACTGTGACCCTTCATTTAATCCGAAAAATTGGCCAGCCCGTTTTTTAGTGGTAGAAAGGAGAAAATGGGTTCTAAAAATAAATTAAAAAAATAAACTGTTTGAACAATTGAAATTTCTTTAAACTTTTAGAAGCATCGTTATCAAACAAAGTGGTACCTAAAAATATTACAACCTGTCGGACAGTGTCAAAATACAAATATTTAAACAAAATAAAATTATAGAAAATATTTCAGCTTATTTAGGCATTTAGGAGTGTTCTTAGAAAACAAGTTATTACTTGAAGATATACAAATCTGTGGAAAATTTAGTGAAATGAAATGTTTCTTCTGCTTTTCCATAGATGTTCACCGCAGATTTTAACTTCTATTTCAAGAATAAAGCGATATAATTTCTATTGTTTTAACCTTGAATCTCTTTGACAATTTCAGAGGAAAGATTCCATAAGCGAAGGCGGGTTTGGAAGGAATTATATATCGTAAGAAAGTTACGTGAACGTGTTTTCTAATTAATAAAGATTAATTAAGTCCACCTCGGTTTACCTTTGCTAATTATCATTTTTCAACTTTATTAATTTTGTATACTTCTAACATCGAGCAGATTCAGCATTTCTCTATGAGCTCATTTAAATGATTAAACAACGCAAAGATTGTTTAAGAAATGTAGTAAAATGTCATCTACGTGCACACAAATTTACAGCGACGTATTTCACTGATTTTATTCTGCTTAGCACTATCATATTAAAGATACACGTTCGACACATCTTGTAAATATGTTTTGAAAGAATATCATATAAACATTCTTGAAAAGAAACCATGAAATTTACTTGATTTCTAACTGTGAAATACCTAAATTCATCTATGTCCTTTTGAATTTTCTTTGAAACACCTACAATTATTGAAGTCGCATCATTGTACAGTATGTGAAGATATTTTTCTTCCCTTATGTAATACTCTTCTACTGAATTCGCTTTTGTTCGCGGAATTCTTGTTGATCAATTGTCGTAGAATCTATTAAAATGTAGAGATCTTTTGTGATTTCAGGTCCTTTTTCTTCTTGAGATAAATTTGAAAAACATTTTTGGCTGTAGCCCTCATGTGGAATTTTATTTAAGCTGTCGTGCAGCTTTTTAAAATTGCTTCCTTAGAAGATTCGTTTATCGCTCACCGAATTTCGCTGAATGTAGGCGCGGCCTGTAACTAAAGATTGGACTATTTTCCCTCTTTTATAAATCATTAGTCTAATATATATGTGTGATTCTCCAGAAGAATTGCATTTCTAACGAGGGTAGAAACTTCTTTTAAATAAAAATCTGAATCAATGAGCCTTGTCAAATTGAAGGGTTGTGATATTCTTGTTATTGCGGATAGGCTAGAACATTTAAGTTCCATACCCCTAAGGTTTACAACCTTTTTTCAAAATCGCTGACAAAATTGAGGGCATAAGACTCAAGTCCACGCCATGGAATTCCTTAGCTAAGGTAATTTAGTTCCCTTATCATGAGTATCTTTTGTCGTCATATTCCGTGCAGAAATCTTGAGGTGGGCCTTGTGCGGTAGAAGTTAGGAATTCCCTAATATTACACGATCTGCGATTTTGACAAGCATGACGTAATTTCATTATAAACAATATCTCGGTATCATCGAATTGTTTTTAAACCCGAATACCAATATAAGATTTCTCATTATTGTGAGATAACTCATATATGGTTGTCCTATTACCGCCCCATTATATTAATTTTATTGAAATTCGAATCCCTAATTAGGCCCTTTTCAAAGCCTCATTCAAAATTGGGCTATATGGGGCAATTTCTGCAGGGGATACAGGATAAAATTTCGGTGGTAAAGGTTGAGAGCCTGTACAATTTTTACTTTAATAAGACGGCCTTATGTTAGAATCACTGTATAAACCATTATAACGCCCAGTGATAACCCGCGGCTGAATCCGACTTTTATTAGAAACACAGGGCGATCTGGAACATAGGTTCGAGATATGACCAATCACTTTTCTGTGATCAGTGAATGACATGTATTTTTTGAAGGGCGACCTCGAAAAGGAGTTTCAAACATGATCAATCACCAGGAAAATGGGTTTGAGATATGATCAATCACTCTTCTGTGAGCAATCGAACTTCTGTGACAAGTCACTGACACGTTTTTTTAAGGGAGACCGGGAAAAGGGGTTCGAGATTATGTGAAATCACTCTTCTGTGACCAGTCACTGACAGTACTTTTTAAAGGACGACGTGGAAAAGGTGTTCGAGATACGACCAATAACTAATTCGAAAACTAGTGCTGAAGTGTATTATTATGGGAAGTGCTGAGCAATTCTACTCTGTTTTTAGTGTTTGGTGTACTTGATTGTATGGCAGTTTATGCGTATCTACGAATTAATTCTTCTTATTTATTTGATAAAATTGTGAAGTACTGTGATATTTGGCTAATCTCTAAATCTGAAATAGTGAAAATCCACTCATCGAATTTGCGATTGAACGATTCGCTGCAAAAATAGTGATTTTTTAGCTTTTCACTATTGAATCAGTTGACTTTTACTGCGAAAATAGTGATAGTATTAGTATTTCAAAGAAGTGGATTTCTGCCTGTGAGACGGCACAGAAATGACTTAAATCATAACATACAAATTTTTAATTATTTACTTACAATCCTGTTTCCGTCTCACAGGCGGAGTCAAGTATGATCAATCTTCCTATATTGTACACAACATTTTGTTAAAATCTGCGACTTCATATATCTTCTGTAACAAAGCAAGACTGCAATAAATAATGTCAACATAACCTCTTTTTACTCCAACAACATATATATGCTCAAAATAACCATATTTTATATTTGAAAAGGGCAACGTTGCGATGCCTAAACGTTATGCTTTTGAACTGAGGGAACTCTCAGACTGACATAATAAATTGATTTTGGACTAGTTCTCCGCAAAATCTCCATCTTTTTATCAAATTACTTCACCCTCGTCGAAAAAATACCATGCCTTAATTATCAGTGGATTTTATTCACTATTATTTAGTTATTTTATTCACTAGTTGTTAAGGCTGCTTGAGAGCAGCGGTGGTCGACGTGACAGAGATCCAAGTGTGCCGCGGCGCCCAGAGGGGCGCTGCTAGGCCCACTTTTGAGCGAACATCCCGCCCGCCTCGTTCCTGGAACGATGAATTCTTCGATCAGGAGCCGCCCGCCGTAAGGGGCGTGACAGCGGACGTTCCGGACAAAGAGTTGTGAGGCAAAATTCTGGCTAATTTTGAAATCGCTCTTGTGTATGTGCCACTGGCGGCCTTGACCGATGTCACCCTCACTAAACCATCTGAACTAGGATAAACCTCCAGGATTCGACCAAGCGGCCACTGTCCATTAGGCCGAAGCAGCGACGGATCAAGCAAGATTACCGCATCTCCCTTGGATAGATTGGGCTGAGGAGAGGTCCATTTGGTGCTCTGCTGCAAAGTATTCAGGTACTGTCTGCTCCACCTGGTCCAGAACTTGCCACGTGTTCCCTGAACTAGCTCCCGATGAGACATGCGATCGAGGTTAGCTTCTGCACTGCTGGGCTTCGGGATCGATGTAAGCGGGCTGCCGACGAGGAAACGCACAGGAGTGAGCACATCGAGGTCGTCGAGGTCTCCCGAGAGTGGCGTCAGGGGTCGACAATTTAGAATCATTTCGATTTCGACGAGAATAGTGTAGAACTCCTCATAGGTGAAGCGGATGGCACTGGCGACCCTCCGCAAGTGAGTTTTCACGGACTTGACTCCTGCCTCCCATATGCCCCCAAAGTGGGGGGTGGAGGGCGGAATGAAGCGCCAATCAACTCCGTCTTTCGCCAATGAATCGGCCACGCACCCCCAGTTGATCTCAGCCTCTTTGAGAAGTCGGCTTAACTCAGCATCAGCGCCATGGAACGTCGTTGAATTATCACTCCAGAGCTCGGTGGATTTTCCTCGATGTCCAAAAAATCGGGCTAGAGCACCGAGAAAACTTGCTGTAGTGAGATCTCCCACTAGTTCGAGGTCAATGGCCTTCGTCACAAGACAGACGAACACTGCGACATACGCCTTGAAGGTGGCTACGCCCCTACCTTTGTATCTGTGTATTTGAAATGGCCCGGCGTAATCGACGCCAGTACGTGAGAATGGTCGAGCAGGCGTCGCTCTGTGCCGGGGCAATGAGGCTATTTGTTGAATCATCGGCCGCTTAAAGAGTCTCAAGCATACGGTACAGGTGCGCAACATTGCTTTGACTTTTGATCTGCCTTCAATGATCCATGCTCGGCGTATAAGACATGAATAAGTTAATCGCAAGCCTCCATGCAGTGCTTTGGTGTGGGCCCAATCGATCATAAATCCAGAGAGGTGACAGCGTCCATCCAGGATGACGGGATGTTGCTCATCGAATGACAGATTTGAGTGCAGAAGCCTGCCCCAACACGAAGTACTTGTTGATCGTCGAGAAAAGGGTTGATTCTTCTTAAGTGATTTCTTTTTGGAAGTACTTTACCTTGCTTTATGAGTTCTCTTTCATGTGGGAAGTCTTTCTGTTGTCTTACTCTGACTTGCATTCAGAACTCGCGGTCGATTTCCTTGGCCGTGAACGGAGACAATGGGGCAGGTGTAGAGTTATCATAACGTTTGAGCAGTCGTCGACAGCGAATCAGTGTTTTGAGCAATTTTAACAGATTTGAAAACTGTTCGCAGATGTCCTTTTATACGATTAGAGTGGAGAAGCATTGTAGACTCTCCAACGATGGTTGTCTGAACTCTAATGAGTCATCTGAGTTCTTGCGACACTCGGCCACGATTGAGCAGGATCGGTGAGCCATGCAGGGCCGTGCCACCACAGCTGGTTTTGAGCAAGTTTGGAAGGAGAGGTGCCTCTGGTAGCTATGTCGACTGGGTTTTCAGCGGATGGCACATAATCCCATATCTCTTTGGGCACCAGCTCCTGTACGTGACTGATGTCATTGTCCACTAGATCATTTCCGACTGGTTTCTCTGAGCGCAACCAGTGAAGAACGACTTGTGAGTCTGTCCAGGCACGGCAGTCTTCTAAAGCGACGTTCAGTTGTTGTGCTATAGTTTGAAAAAGTTGTGCAGCCAAGAGAGCCGCTCGTAGTTCAAGCCTCGGTATGGTCATGCGAGTGTTCTTCGATCGGTTTAAGTCCTTAAGAGAGGCGAGCTTACTTCTTGCAATGACAAGATGAACTTCCGTCGAGTCTGAATCAGCGGATACACTCGCGTACACAGTGGCTGCGAGAGCACGGCTGCTTGCGCCCGAGAAAACATGCAGTTGAATTTTGTTCGCTCGATTGTGTCCCAGCCAGCGAGGTAAAGCGAGAGTAGAGACGTCTTGCAGATCGTTTCGAAATTGTCTCCAATGACATGCCAGGTCCGTTGTTAGTTGTTGATCCAAATCAAGCTTCTTCTTCCAGAGCTACGACGGTTATGGAAGTGAGCCATCCGACTGGATCGACGAACCTAGCGATTTCAGATAACACCCTGCGTTTGGTAATAAAACCGGTCTCCTTAAACAGAGGGGGCGAGAAACGAAAGTTATCAGAGATGGGATCCCACGCAATGCCTAATTCGCTGACAGGGCTTTCGGTTGGGAGATGCATCCAGCTAGGACGCAGTCGGTCCTCGACAGGCAGATCGCTCAGGAGCTCTGGGCTGTTGGTGACCCATTTTTTCAGCTCGAAGCCGCCCGCCTTGAGCAAGTTATTCAACTGATTGATTCTCCTGCGAGCGGACTTTACGTCAATAGCGCCTCCCAAAAAGTCATCCACATAGAGGTCATTCTCGATGGAGTCGACAGCCTCGGGCAGAGAGCGGCCTTCGTCATCACACAATTGCCTGAGGGTCCTGAGCGCCAGGTATGGAGCGCAAATATCCCCACATGTGACAGTGAGCAGAACGTAGTGTCGTTCAGGCTCGTGAGCTGATGGACTCCAGATGATCCTTTGCAAGTGTACGTGGTTCGGGAGAATCCAAATTTGACGGAAAATCATTCTGATATCGGCACAGTACGCCACTCGATGCATCCTCCATCTTATCACCACGGCTGCTGGATAGTTTTGAAGCTTGGGCCCAGGGTAAAGGACGTCGTTCAAGCTGCGTCCGGTCGATGTAGACCTAGACGCGTTGAAGACCACCCGCAATTTCTTGCCGTTGTCCTGTCGCTGCCAACTTCCATGATGTGGAATGTAGTTAACTTGAGCAGTCGAGTCATTTATCTCTTGTGGAGTGAGCTCTCCCATGTGTCCCAACTGGAGATACTCGTCGATGAATTTTACATATGCAGTAGACAAACTCGGATCCCGTTGCATTCGACGATGAACTGACGCTAATGCTGATCTGGCATTCGAGAGACTCTCCCCTAAGAATTGGCTACCACCTGGCTTGAGAGGAAGTGGAACGACGTATCTGCCACTCTTTTCACGTTGCTGCATGTTCTGAAAGATGCTTTCGCAAGCTTCGTCCTGGCGAGATTTTATTACAGCTCGAGGGATTTTTTCGATTGACCAAAACTTCTGCATCAGGTCTATCAATTGTTCGTGCCATGGTTCGGTATCGTCAGGTGACTGGACAGTGTAGAGCGTAAGCCTTTTTGCAGCCCATGAGGGAGTCTGGAGAGTCCCGGTGAATACCCTACCAAACACCGTCTTTTGAGCAACAAGATCTCCCTGTTTAATTAGGCTCGGTAAGATCACACGACCGTAGATATTCGCTCCGAGGATAGCGTCGACTGGTCCCTGTCTGAGCATGTCTGGGTCAGCCAGCCTGAGATTACCAAAGCGAGATGCTATGTCGAGACCGCAGTGAAGTGGTGGGGTAGTGATGCCGATGTGTTTCAGACCGTACACTTTGATTTGGACGGGTGGAAGCTGTGGGTTGATCTTGATGTAGACTGTCGTCTGAAGCCTTGCAGCATCGATAACTTGACCATTGACTACAGCGATTCCGACTTTGACTGACTGAGTTCGACTGCCAAGCCTGCGAGCCAGTGACGCGCTCACAAGAGTTGATTCTGAACACGGATCAATGAGCGCTCTTACCCTCTCCGTACGATTACCTCCATCACTCAGGCTGATCATTGCTGTTGGAAGTAGTGAATGTCATTGCTGCGTGATGTCCGTTTGGCCTGAATTCGATGCAGGGGTCGAGGCGTCTTCCCTGCGAGCTTTGGGTAGCATGCCCGAATCAATCACTCTACCGGTTCTCTTCTCATTACTC
The DNA here is from genome assembly GCA_932066315.1 of Andricus coriarius. Classification (NCBI taxonomy): domain Eukaryota; kingdom Metazoa; phylum Arthropoda; class Insecta; order Hymenoptera; family Cynipidae; genus Andricus; species Andricus coriarius. The sequence goes on along the minus strand of CAKNWT010046711.1, from coordinate 271 downwards.
CCGTGAAGTTTGGTATGATGAGGTCCCCCACAGGTGCGACACGAGGTAAGCGATGGACAGGTTCCGGCGGCATGATCAACCTTTAGACAATTGAAGCAGAGCTGTGCTTTCACGGTTACATCCCTACGTTCGTTGGTGCTCATTTTCTGGAACTGCCCACATCTTCCTATATAGTGGTTAGCTCCGCATACAGCGCATATATAAGTCGAAGTTGTTGCAAATAATTTGAGAGATCGGGGTCCGGCATCTGCGTAACGTGTTCTGCTGGAAG
>CAKNWT010046693.1:0-15049 GCA_932066315.1 Andricus coriarius | reverse complement strand
ACACAAGTTGCAATAAAATGTATAATAACATTTTTTTGTATATAATGCACACTTTTTTATAATCATAAAAACAAGACAATGAAAATAAGTATGTTTCAATACCAATGCACATTATGAGTTGTGATAATATACATTTATTGACATGATAGATTTTCAGGGTAGCTGAGAATAAAAATTAGTGCAAAATAAGGAGCACATATTGAAGCAATCATGAAAAATAAAATTTGTACATTATTTTGCAAAATCTGAATAAGCAGTACCATCTTGAGATACAGAAATAAATATGATATACATTTGATATAATAGTGTTGAAGATAATGTAGAAAAGTTCAAATTGTTGACAAAATCGAGTGCGAAGCACGAGATACGTGATGAGAATGTGTTCGTTAAAGCCAAAGGAGCTTTAACAAAAGAGAATTCACAATCGCAAAATTACAGTTGTCGATGATTTGACCTTTAATTTTAAGAGGTCTGGGCGCAAATGTGGGGGAAATACAAAGACCGAGCGCGTAGCGCGAGATAAATATGTTATCGAGCGCGAAGCACGAGAACCAACAGACGCGCGCCTCAGACGCGCTCAAACTTACGAGTGAAGCGAGCCGCGCGAGCAGATTTTTATTTATTTATTTACCCGTTGACACTACAAAAATGTTACTCTGCTAGCCAGCTCCAAACTAGACCGTCTGATTAGCGCCAGATTAGATTCTAGACGGTCTAGTTTTGGGCTGACCAGCGCCAGAATGTTTTTCCACTAGGGAATTTTTTAGGGTTTATTTTTTCCGTATCTTGCATAGTTTGACCGCAAAATTTAATTTTTTATGTTTTAGTAGTTTTTTCGATAGATAAAAACAGAAACGTTGGTCAGAAAATGCTGATTAACGAACTCCTTTCTTTTTTGTGCCTAAAAACGTGTGCAAAGCGCAATCCAATCCGATTAGTCTTTCGAAAGTTATGTAGTATACAGACGACAACAACAACGACAGACTCCATCGTAACCCCATTTTTCCGTATTCAAGGGGTCTCAAAACGCGGAATGAAATCAAGTCATACAAACCTGCTATTAATCGATTTCTAATTAATCTAATTATTTTCTAGTTAATTTCTAATTAATATATCAATCGATTTCTTTTATCATAAGAAATAAATTTAACACTTACAATATTGCTATACATTATTCCAAAAATCAGGAAAGTTTTTCTCTTACAAAACTTAGAAAAACGTATAAATCTGTTCTTTTCATTTGATCATAGCCTGTTTCTAAATATATCGATTTATCTTGTTAAAGTGAACAAATTTGGTACCCTCTGGAAAATATAGGTCTGACTTAATTAAATATTGATTCTAATCAGGAAGCGTTTAAAAATTACATAAAATTAAACAGGGGGGGTCCAATTTCAATTGCGGTAATTATGAACATATACAGGAAATCCTCAGAAAATGGGTTACGGAGGGGAGGGGAGTAAAAAGGGATGAAAAAAGAGTTACGCAATCAGTGAACGTTCTCTTAAAGTACATGTTTGTTCCCTAATTTTTTATGACTACATGAACAAATTTGCGATTTATCTAAAACCACTAAACATAACTTTTGGAAGGTTTCTACAGCAATCAAAAGTATTTTTGAATGAATCGGATTTGAATGAATCAGCGCCGGTCGATGTACTGGCTGGACTGGTCGGTCTGGTAGAGCGTGCGAGGGAGGGTTTTGTTCGAATATATTCCCATAACTGCATAACTATTGGGATTCCCCTAATGTTGACCATGTTTTTTATTGGAAAAAGTCAAGCTTTCTGTTAAAATTACTTCAGAAAATCAGAAGTACCCGAAGAGTAGATAACGTTAAGTAAACATTTTAAATCATAATTTGTTTATGAAAATTAAAAATGTTTTAAAGTGGATTAGATGGGAAGGAAGGGCATAAAAACCCGTTCAGAAATCACTAATAGAAAATTCAATTTGCGTTTATAGAGAGGAAGTTTTAACTATTTGAAAATACCCGTTTTGCGCTGGGGATATGAAAAGTTCACCCCCTGTAATTCGGTATAGACAAACTCTGAAAATTTGAAAGCAATCGAGAGGCATGACTTTTGAAATTGGGGTAGTTTAGAAATAATTCCTCATATAATTTTTCTTAAGAGTCTTCTGAAGATATCCTGCAAATGTTATTTAAACAAAAAATTCTCATTCGAGATTATTAATAAGTAATCAAAGTATGGTCCATATTTACACACCAGATGGGGTAATTATGAATCAAACTTTTTTTCTCAATGAAAGTATATGTAAACATTTTTTTCTTGGGTTCAGACCATAGAAAGTCTTTGTTTGGGCATTACAGAGTATAATAATAAAAATAATTTGACTTCCTAATTATTTTTAAGACCAACTAAGGGGTAATATTCTGGAAAGGGAGTACCTCCGATTAATTTGAAACTCATTATACTCATGTATTTTTTCCGTATATTTCAGTAAATAATACTAAAAAATTAAATATAAGTTGTAGATCATTCAAAAACACGCCTTTTATGCCATATACATTTTTTTCTTGAAATCACTGTCTTTCAAAAAATAAGGAAAACGTTGGTAAAAAGTGAAGAATTAATTGAAATAGAACTTGCGGCACTCCTGCGATTACTGATTAGTATAAAAACTAGTTTGGATCACGTCAAGACACTCTTGTGACTGGTCATAGAAATCATATAAGTCTAACTCTCACCTCTTTTCAATGTCATGTGTGGAGGGAGGGGCAGGAACGCACCCTTATTATTACTGGTGACAGAAATAATTTAATTTCGCCAGTGTTATGGAATAAAAATTTTTTGGTAGTGTTATTAGGTAAATTTTCGTTGAAATTATTGGAAATTTAATGTTTATTGGCATAAATCTGTTAGTTTGGCTTTCAAAAATGTAACATTCAGAAGGCTGTAAAATCTTTTGAAACAGGTCCGCAAAGTAAGTTTTTTCTTAACTGCCCATTTTCAGTACTCCGCACGCCTAAATAACCAGAATCAGAATTAAAGTGCACAAAATTTCCTATAAAATAAAAAAAAAAGTTTTATCTTTAATAGTATAGGAGGTATGACTTCCAGAAGTGACTTTTTATTGAAAAATTGGCAAACAAAATAATTACATTTTAGTATCCGTGAAATATCTCATGTCCTGTACATTTTAGACGGTAGTTGTAAATATGTTTCGCGAACTGATAAAGATAGGATATTCAATATGCTGTCGTTTCGCTGGAAAATTTATGCATAGCTTTATTCTTATAGCACTTTTTTCACGTGGAATGCAACAGACACAAGTTATTTCACAAAAATTAAATAAGGAAGGCTATTTTCAGGACACAATAACATTAGACTTATCAGTGCAAGAGCATTGTTTTTTTAGATCTCCGGAAAATTTAGTCTGCTTAAACTGATAAAAATGCAAACTTAATCTAAAATGAATAAGACATGAGATATTTCACGGAAACTAAAATTAAATTATTTTAGGGAATTTCGTGAACTTTAATTCCAGTTGTGACCATTTAGGTGAGCAATGCACTGAGAAGAAGCAATTAAGAAAAAACGGAGTTTCTGTATCTGTTTTAAAAGATGAAGATTTTAGACCCTTCTGAATGTTACATTACGTTTAAGTATTAGAGGTTTTTTTGGATGCCAAGCTAAAGCGCTTATACCAATAAACGTTAAATTTTCAATGATTTGAACAAAAATTAATATAATAACCCCAAAAAAAAATAAAAAATTAAGATTTCTTAAAAAGGAACAGAACGATTTTTTTCATCTATGACTTAAAATACTCGGGAGGTATCCCCAAAACATATTCAGCAAGAAACTAAGATAGCCAAGCACTTTTTATTAAAAATTCGTTAAAGCTACGCCTGCTTATCCTTTTATTCGGTCCGGTTGCTTTGGAATCGAACTGGACGGCAGTAAGACTGCAAGGTGGATGTGCAATGTTGCTCCTGGAAGTGCCCTAATTGAACTTTTATCCTAAACATCTACCATATAATAAAATTTGTTTATATGTATGGACTAGAAAGAACTCTTTACGGCAAAAATGGGCTTGAATGAAGCTTTATGTCTAAAAACGGACTTAGATTAAGGTATAACAAGAAAAATAAGCCGTAAGAAAAACTTAACTGTTTTTCTGTGTATTAATTGTAGGATTAAAAAAACGTATAGGGATACCTATACATTAAACTTTTCAAACATTCATTATGACCTACAAGACTAAAAGTTCTAACGTGTTTACAATCATACATATTACATAATACAAAATTCCTTTTTTTATATAAAAAGAGTAACATAAAATTGAAAAGATTATTAATTAATTTATTAATTATTAAATTAATGTAAGTGCTACCTAATATAAAAATTGAATGTGTTTTGGTTCATCCATTTTTGAACCAGGAATTTTTAACGTTAAGCCCGAGGTTAACACATTCTCGTAATTTACAAGGAGTCGACAAATTTATAAAATGCACACTTGAAAAATTAGGGCTATCATTTTACGAAAAGTATTTCAGTTCATATTATCACTTTTAGCATTATTACTTTCAAACTGAAAAAAATTCAACTGTTTTAAGTTGTTATTAAATAAACACCTGTTTTCTTATTCAATCGTTCTGCCTGCGAAGAAAATATGGCTTTCTTTTAATCATAATAAAATCAGGCTGCTTCGAACAAACAACTAAATTAAGCACGTATTCAAATTTTGTTACTGATTAATAAAACAAGTGCAATCCTGAATTTCAGGACACAAGCAATGGTATGGAAACTAACCTCATTGCTACGATACACAGTAAAGAAACCTTCATTTTTCTAAAACTTATACGATAGCAGAAAAGATACTGATTTTCATTATAATGTATTAATTGTTTAAGCTCAGTATAGATTTATATAGCCGATGTTATGAACTATAAATAATAAAACAAACTTAAGATAATTATAATCATTATGCAACATCCCATATTTCTTTCAACATGAATACTTCTGAAATAATGAAGATTTATTAAAGTTCCTTATCTTGCTTGAAAACTAAATTTTCCAGAAATGTAGACAATGTATCCACAAATATTTTGCACGAATTTCCCTAACTTTTTTCACGATCTTCAGAATAGAATGAGAAGACTTTATAAAATCTGGAAACTGATTGTAAGAACCTGAATCGGACGTGGTAGTTTTTCTGGAACTAAAATTAATCAAAAAATTAATTTGTAGGTATTTGTTGAATAAGAATTAATGGAAACAAATGTAGGACTGGCTTGAATTCAGCGTAAAAAGATACTCCGGAAATAATACCCCTAATTCAACAGATATGGGTGATTGTCAAATTGTAGGCAAATTTTAGCACCTACAGTGGCAATCACATTATTATTCACATATATTATCACATCCAAAAATTTAAAATCCAAAAGGTGCAGTTTCGAAAATAAGAAATAATAATTAAATTCTTACACGAAATGCGCAAAGTGGATTTGAGGTTGGGAGTTTGATGAAAGAGAGCAAGAACTTTTAAAAAGTTCAAAAACGAATACTGTAACGCATGCCATTTAGGAAAAACGAAATATTTAACTACTGTAGATTATTATTTTTTTTAATTTCAAGAGAAGTTCTACTTTTTATTGGGACGGTTGAGACTGGCTACATATCAAATTTGAAACCTACAAAATTAATTAATTTGTCACAATTGTGAATAAAAATTACATAAAGTATACAGTATATTATTAATAACAAATCTACCTACCTGTACTCTAATATAATTTGTAACACCTCTTTCTCTCTAATTAACTTATTTAGCTCAATTCTTGAGATATGTATATTTATAAATAGAGGCTAGGAAACAGAAAACAAACCGGCCCATCTGGTCCACGCGCAAACACCGCTGAGCAAGTAACGGAATGGTTTTTATAATTTTTGTTCACTCCGAAACTGGGTTTTAACTCACGTACGGTAATGATGTTATGGTTGTCAAAATGGACTTTTCAGTTTTAATATCGGATTCACAAAAAAAATAGTTAATATTTTAAGCTCAATTTTATAGAATCTATTATTTCTGAAATGACAAAAATCGAGGGACAGACTTTAAGGTTTTTACAATGTTATTTATTTGACTTGAAAAATGTGCATAAATTAAATTTATGTTTACCTAAAGTTTACAAACTTGATACGTTAAGCGTTTTTCAAGTTAATCTCTGAAAAAAGGAGAAAAACAGTTTATCCTTGTGCAAAGTGAGGTTGGGACACCGCACGGTAATGACGTTTGAGGTGCTCTTTTATTAAATTAAAGTAAATGGAAACGCAAATAAAAACAAAGAAATGACCATTTTGAAGAGGATGATAATAACTATTCATTAGATTTAAAAAAATCAGTACGAGTTTCTAAGTTAATGTTATATTACTGGGACTTCAAGTTTGCCTCCAATTTGACAATTACCCATATATATAGGTCAAATTTGGTCGTCCAATGTTATAGAAATACTTGTTAAAATAAATAAATTTGTTACTGAATACACTACTCACTAAATAATAATTTTGAGGCTATACAATTTAATTAATTTCTCTTCAGAGCACAGAAAAAGAGTGATACATGAATCAATCTCCGTTTTTCCAACCAACAGAAGCCAAAGAATCACTCTCCTAAATCGCACATTTGTCTCGTTAAATCGCTGACAAGGCGTGTAATCTCATTACTCCCTGGAATCGAGAAAGAGAGTAAATCGCATCTCGATAGGTTTCAGTTGAACATCAGTGGTTTTGGACAATTTGGTTCGACGCGACGCGACGGGTCACACTCGTCACAATCGAAGACCGGCTGTTCCCGGTTGTGGTTCGGTGGAGGCGATGGAGCAGCTAATATAACGATAACGACGCCAGAAACGATAATCGAGTCGGGGGTTTCCCCGGTTTCCAGCGGGTGGCTCCCTGGCCGCTGATTGCCGGAACACCGGTACCAGCGCCGGTGGTTTCGCTTGAAACTGAACACGTACGAATAGGTACGTATATGTACGAGTAGATGCACGTACGAGACAGATGGAGCGGTAACGAGTACACAATGTGATGCAAATTGCTTCACTCGCTCGCTCATTCAGCCGGCGAATCGCTATGTACCACGATGGTATTACTAACATCGCTATTCTATTATGACATTACGGTTCCCCGAGCCGCGGCGTGCCCATTACGAGCCGGCTCCCTCCAGGCGTCCAATCAGCTAACTCGGTAACTAGCTCCGACGAACGGGAGACAATACCCAAAAGTCGCCCAAGGCTACGGCACACCATCCCATTTTTCGAGCAAGAACTTCTTCAATTGGGTAAGAGTTACTCAAGAAGGGGTGAAAGGAGTGTAACTTCATTATTTTACTACCAGAGATATTGAACAGATCGAATATATTTCAAATCAGACAGTCCGACTAAAAAAATACAAAATCAAATAAAATAATTCAATAGTTTTATTGCTGAGAGAACGTAATCTTTGACCTATAACGAACGTATTACCTCCCACCTTTAACCTTTGACCCTTGGCCTTTTACATGCGACATCTGACCTAAGCCCTTTCTAATTTGACCTTCGACCGCTGACCTTTATCACATGATCACTGTATCCTTTCATTTGCGACGTCTGACCTTTGACATTTAGCTCCTGATCGTTGACCCCTCCGATTCTGTAGTCTCAACTCTCAACTTTTTTCTCTGACCTTTGATATAAAAATGTAAATGAAGTATTTTATTATGTTATTGGCTTAGGAACCATCCATAAATTACGGAACAGCTTTTAGAGGGAGGGGGTACGTGAAAATGTTATGATTTGATATATGGGAGAGGCAGGGAGGGGAGTAATCGACACTGTTACGTAATATTTTTAATAAATGGACATTCGTATTTTAATGTTTTAATTTTTTCCTGTATCGTAGAATATTAATGTAGTGAAGGCCTTTTCCGGGTTTTTGATGTTTTTATTAAAAAATTTCCGACATGTTTCGACTCGGATCCGAGTCCTTTTCAAGGCGTAGTTCTTATTATTAGTTGACGAAAATTATAAAAGTTTAAAGAAATTATAAAAATCATGTTTAGATTTTTACATAACAACCTGTTCTACAAAGCTTACGTATTCGAGTTAATTAAGTACAAAGTTTTTGTTGCTTATTTTTTACATTTGGAAAATTTAGTTACCACCCTTAGCCAAGCCCAGGACCAACGGCGAGGACTTAGTGGCTGAATGGTCCCATTTTCTATTTTTTGTTTAAAACTATTTTTGTATTCTTTGTATTTTTTATATCCTATATATTGAATGGTATATATAATAAATTATATATTTAATAGTATGGATAAACTTGAATAAGTGTTTTTTAATAATATTTAGAAATATAGATTAGTAAATAATGTTTAAAATTATAAGTGAAGCGAAGAAAATTCTATTACTGCTTTAAATAGCTGTAAGGAGTATGATTTGTGCTGTATATACAGTAAAAAGAAAACCTGAAAGTCCGCATATATATCGATGAAATTCAAGGTGTGATCAAAAGAAGAACGCGAGCACGATAAGTCAGCAGAAGTCGGAAATCTTAAAGTCAGCTCGATTTGCGGAAAAAAAGTCCGTCATGTTTTGTTCGTAAAGTCAGATGTATAATGCGGAGATTCAGTAAACTCACGATGGAGTGTCGATAGAGATGACTTTATGCCTGAAGTTGCGCACACGTACCGTCATGCACATGGAACATTTGAACAAGTTCCGCCCGCATGAAATGAAATTCATCTCCGTTCTAACTAACTTTCTGGCACTTCATACTTACTCTGAAGAATGCTGATCAATTATGCGGCTTTTACATTCGTTTTCGACCTTAAAGAACTATCCGCCAAGACGGACTGATTTTATGTTCACCTTAATATCATAAATTAAGTTACCCAATGAATTTAAGGCCATCCTGAAATTAAGTTCAATTAAATTTTAAGGTTTTCTTTTTACTGTGTACATGTTACCTTGTAACATGCCCAGAATTTTAAAACAAATCACGATGTATACATTCTCCGTTTTGCTCTGACCAATACCCTAATTCATTATTGTTTTCTATGAAACGTAAACTTTCTTCTACGTAAGTAAGAATCACGTAAATTTTTAGTATTTCGAAAAGTATAACTTTTCAAGAGGTAAAACAACAATGAAAAAATTTATTCATTGCTTTATAAGCAGTAACATCTGGTATAATTTTGAAAATTCCTACCACTTGATATATTTCCGGATCTATTAGTTTGTCAGATTCTTTTAATAGCGTTCTATACACATTTCCTTCAATTGCGTCTCCATGGTAGTTTTTTGAGATAAGATTTAGCTTTTTAGGTCAGAACAAAGCTTTAACTTGACCTACAGGAGGAACTAATCCTCTCCAAAACAAATGATTCAAGAATCCCTGTGAAACGTGAAGTTCTGGTATGACACATTTTTGCAAAACATAAACATCATCCTCTTCAGAAAAAATAGGAAGATTAATTGTACTATGACACTCTTTACTATGCTTCTTACTTTTACCTGCAAGACAATATTTTTCCTAATCTGCTCGCAAATCTCCATATGGTTTTAATTGTATACACCTGTTTATTGTGGGAGTATCCATTTCACTAGTTGATGCGATAGAGTCACTACTACTATTTCCAGCAATTGAATAATTTGTTATTGCCCTTTAAAATTCTCTTTTTCAAAATCAAGAAGTGTTAGATAGCATTATCTACATAAGGATATTTTTCATTCTTCAAATGAAAATCCTCCGACACAAACTTCTTTATGAGATTTGCAGTTTTATCGTTTATCAGAAACTTTTCTGGCTTAATTTTACCACAATTTTCCTACAAGGCAATTTTCCTACCACACGAAGCGCATATCTTCTGCCTATTCTCATCATTAGAAAATTTTCCCCCGTATAAATCTAAAAATGCACCTAACTCGCGAAAGGGAGCAGCTAGGATTTTAAATTTAACTGATTTTTAATATCTAAACGATACAGAAAGTTTCTGCGTTAGGAGATTTTGAATCCATTTTAGTCAAACTTTTTCAGTCTGCAAGCACACCGTGAAGTACCGAGCGGGGTCAATTGACTCCGCAGCGTTTGCTTGCAGAGAGATTGCGTTTTGTGACTTTAAATTATTTATAAATAGGAGTATTTGACAATTTTTTCGGAAAATATTGGATGAGCGCTTAAAAAAAATAATTATTCAGAAATCATAAAGAAATCATCAGATAATGCCGGTACTTATAGTGTTAAAATTGGATCGTCGCTATAATTCAACATAACACAAGGCTCTGCCACTTCCTTTTTGAAAAAATGTAGAATATATAATAATTTGCTCTAGGATTTATCTCCTACGAGACAAACAATTTTAAAGTTATGACGATCCAATTTTAAAATTTCAAACTATTCAAAAATGACAACTATGTACAATCTTCAAAGAAAATTTTATAATTTCCGTTAACTAATAATAAGAACTACGCCTTGAAAAGGACTCGGACCCGAGTCGAAACGTGTCGGCAATTTTTTAATAAAAACATCGAAAAACCAGAAATGGCCTTCACTACATTAATATTAGTATTTTGATTTTTACATTCTCATCCTAATGAGGTGTATTAAAGTTGGGGCCAAAAGTCAAGACCCCTCACTTCTTTTGATTGCAACTCAATCAAAAAAATCTCTGAATTCTTTAATAAAAAGCATCTGAAAACTTAAAGGCTTCTAAATTCAATGATATGATCACTTTTATTACAAAAAAATTATTGTCGCTCAATAACTGTAAACAGATTGCTTTCGGTTGTTCAAATTGCTGCCATCAAAATGGAAGTGGAACAGCAGCTTCTTATTGATGAACACTCTGTGGAAGATGTATACAGCGAAGACCTGATTGAAGCTGAAGGCATAGGTGCTAGAGATAATGAACTTCAAATACCGGATCCACTAAAACCACAATCGGACATTAGTAACATTGATGCAAACAGCAGAATGTCAGAAACACTACAGCACCTTGAAAGAAATTTAGGTCATGCTTTACTAGAGTTCAATCATGTAGAACCAGCAAAAAGGCATTCTCTACCCAAGATGTACATCACAAAAGATCTGCGTGTACTAATAGTACACCTGAACAGCAAAATTTTACCTATACATTTGAATGCAACACTAAATGCGTTAGAGGTGCAAACTCTTGTATATGGTGCAGCTATGGCAGCCGTTAGAACGTTGGGCAGCAGAATTAGGCCTACAAATGCAGTCTTCGCTCCAGGAAGGGATCTAGAACCACCATAGAAGATCAGGTTGGATATGGATGTCAGCAAAGTAAGGTGTGAATTGGGTCGATTGACTTAATATAAGAAAGGAAGTAGAACCAGAAAGTTGATACACCATGTCACTAAAATAATCCACCCTCGATACATCGAGACATGGACACCAGCAATATTGGATGAGATTATAGACTCCCAGCGGCAGAGACTTGATTATTGTTACTGCTAGACTGCGTAGGTACAAGAAAAGTAGTACAAGAACGCAACAAAATCGGAACTTTCAGGGAAATGAAAGAAGGTTCTATCGTGAACTGAGTGTAAAGCAAAATAACCAGCAAGACACCGAAGCCCCTCAATTCGAAGACATGACTAACTACTAGTCCAGTGTTTGGGGATAAACGAACATAAGCAATTTAGACGTGGCTTGGTCCCAACTAGATAAAGTTGGAGCAAGTATCTACCCTGAAATGGAGCTGCCTAACATCACAGATTCAGATGTTTCAGCGGTTTAGAAAAGGCATGTAACTGGAAAGCTTCAGGTCCGGAAATGGTGCACAATTTTTGATACCAATACCTGTCCATTGCGCATCTTGCATTGGCAAGATGTTTTCAGAAGATCATCGAACACTCAGATCTGATGCCAGGCTTTATGCTTAAAGTTATTACCTATATATTGTCCAAAAAACCAGACGTTCAAAATCCATGTGAATATTGACCGATAGCCTGTCTTCTAACAATTTATAAATGCCTTACAGCTATCTTTGCGGATATGGTATATTCTCACTGCGACAAGAATGACATTCTTACAGAAGAACAAAAAGGATGTTGGAAAAGCTCGCGGGGTAGTAAAGATCTAGTCACCATAGACGCTGTTGCCATGACGCAAGCTCGCAAACACCAAAGAAACTTGCAAATGGCATAAATTAACAATAAGCAAGCGTTTCCTGCCGTACCACATGACTGTTTACTTGAAGTCCCAAAAATTTACAAAATCTGACCACGCATCATCGACTTTTTAAGACGTACGAAGCTGCTTTGGGGTACAAGAATCAATTATTTTGATCATGGACAACAAAGGATAGCTAGATCAATACGCATTACGACGTGAAACTTTCAAGGAGAAACCTTCAGTGTACTATGGCTCTGTTTAGCGTTAAACTCATTAAGCGAAACAATAAATAGCATGTCGCATAGGTTTAGAATACACGATAATGAAGATGGCCACCAACTGACCCATCTTCTATACATGGATGACCTGAAACTATACGCTAGTTCAGATCAGAAACTGCAGCAAGTGATCGATATCACAAAGCAGTTTTCCAATGATATCCACATGGAGTTCGGACTAGATAAATGCAGAAAAGTGAATTTAACCAGAGTTAGAGAACGAGTATGAGAATGGGATCGAGGCAATGGATGAGGGCGAGTCATAATATCGATGGGTCCTGAAAGAAACTACACTGTTAGAAATTTCTATAGCGATTTTACTATAAATGTATTGGAAGCAATATGCATATACGTGTTGTAAATTTATTATACCATCATCTTGTAGAATTAATATACAAGTATAGTAAAACACAGTGCGTCAAAGTTGAAAGTTCTTTGATGCACCCAAATCTGGTCAAATATTTAAAACTAAAGAAATAAACTAACATTCATCGATTAAATTCTTATTTATAATCAAAGTGCAACGTACGGGTGGAATTTTCTTCAAAATTCACTGTAAATGTCAAAATTTTAACGTAAGTACCGATTTTTTTAGGTTAGGTGTCTTAATAATTCGCTTAATTGAACTTTCCCACTTAAAACCCAGTATGATTTATGTTTAACTAGAAAAAAATATTATGCTTTATCATTTAGAATTGAAAATTACTGCCGTATTTATTTTTAATTTATTGAAAGTGAAATTACCTGACTTCTATAAAAGTTGATCAATATACATGTATATGAAATTTACTATACAGTCTCTTAATTGATATTTCATAGACCGAGTTTTTAGATTTACTATACAAATGTATAGTAAATCTATATTAAAATTGCAAACATGTTTAACAGTGTACGCAACTCGTGGCGACAGATAGAACATACGTATCTGTCGCCGCGAGTTGCATAGTTTCTTTTAGGACCCATCGATATGACCGTCCACGAAGAAAGGGACCTAATGTGTGGGCCTCTTATGGAGTTCTCCAGACAGATCATTACATCCGAGCCAATCGACCCGACATCGTGAGGCGAGAAAAAAAGGTGGAAGAGACATCGACATCATCGACATTGCTTGTCCACTTAACCAAAATTTGCAAGCAACCTTTACCACCAAGATCCATAAGTACAGCGAGCTCAGGCATGAATTCAAGACAATATGGAGGAATGTGAAACATGCATCTACATATTCTATTGTGATTTCGGCTACAGGCAGTGTGCATGCAAGATGCACTGAACATCTTGAACATTTAGGAATCAGTAGGGTACTGGCAGCAGCTCAGAAGGCGGTTTCATTAAACAACTGTCGGATTGCAAGAAACTGTCTAGACCATCAGGAAGGAAACAACTAAAAACCTGTGGAGTGGCAGATGGTAGCTATAAGAAAACATCCAGAGGCGACTATTGTCACCTCCAACTCTCGCGGCCGCTGTGTAAGGATAACAGCGGTAAAAGAAGAACCCCAAACTACACCATGCTACTAATTTTGTACCTACAACATCATCGCAAAAGATTTCAAACATCGTATTAAGTTAACTTATAACATCCTCACCTCATCAGTCACTGGACTTAGTCCGTAGCGAGGGGCTATTCACTCTCGAATAACGAAAACATTGCATGACGATTTCATGTGATTTCATATGATATTTCCGTTGTCTGCAGTAAATTTTCGTTAGTGGACGTTGATTTCTTTCTTAGCACGCACTATCCAGCACTAGTCTACGTTCTTTGCATTAGACAGCGTTATTCTTTGCGTTATACAGCGTTAACCACATTAACCGATGTTAACCGACGTTAACCGACGTTAACCGACGTTAAACAGCTGCGAGAACCGAGGCACGGTGCAGTCGGAAAAAATGAACTTTTTTCTCTCAAAAAGGTCCAGAGCCTTCACTTTTGGTCCGATCTTCGAATTTTTGTTCTAAAATTAAAGTGCATTAAATTTTCAAGAAACTCCACCTCGAAATTTTTGTCTACTTATTTTTATTATTTATAATAATTTCAAAGTATGAAAAAAGAGAGATTTTTCGCAAAAAAATTCTTTATGCTGCAATAACTGCTTAAAAAAAAACCACAAACTTTAAATCATCTCAAATCGATGCATGTCGAATTACAGAATACGAATAATTTGTTTATTGGTCCATTTAATAGTTACAAACAAATTTAATAAAGAAATTGGCAAATAGTGTTAAGGTAAAGGTACCTATCATGAGACAAATTTTGAGGGCGTTTTTCTTTTATTGTCCTTAATAATAACTTCATGTGTTTTGTTGAATATTCGTCCTTTTTGGTAGAAAATTAATCTTCCTGGTTGAAAATTCAACAGTTTGTTTTAAATTTGTTTACTCTGTTGACTGAAAAGTATTTTTCAATTGAAAACTCTACAGCTTTTCTTGAAATAGTGTCTTTTTTATTGAATTCAACTATTTTGTACTTAAAATAAAAATATGTTTTGGTTGAAAGTACAATTATATTACATTGTTCGTTGAGAATTCATCTTTTTAGTTGAAAATTCAACTCCTTGGTTAAAAGTTAAACTCCTTTGTTGAAAATTTATTTTTTTCGTTGAAGATTTATCCTTTCCATTAAAATTTA
>CAKNWT010046684.1:0-11405 GCA_932066315.1 Andricus coriarius | reverse complement strand
CCAAAAATTGTTAATAAACAATTTTGATCTGTTTTTGGATGAGCAACTTCAGTCTATTCATTTTTTTCTCATAGCTTGTGTCGTTTGTCCACAAATTTAATTTTTTGATTTTTAATGTTGTTTTCACGAATAAAACAAAAATTACGAATCCTATCAAAAAGTAATTCATAACAAATTTGTAGATCTTTTTTAGTTACACGACTTTTATCTATTCATCTTTTTTGTATCTTGCATAGTTTGACAGAAAAATGGAGTTTTTGATTTTTTATTATTTTTAGTGCGATCAAAATTTGAAATGTTGATTTTCCGGAAAAATTCAAAAAGTTCTTATGATAATCTTGTACAGCTGTTAAAAGGAAACGTTTTTCTCCTCTTTATTTTTTTTGTATCGTGCGTTGTTCGGCTTAAAATGTTAATTTTCATTTGTTTTTTTTTTGGATTTTGAAAATGCTATAACTCGTATAATTTTGATTTTATCGAAAAATGTCATTCGGATAAATGGTTTGCCTTTTTGCTTACTACTAATCACCGTACGTAGAATTTTCAAAACGTGAAAAAAAGTGGTCTCAAAAATTGTCAAAATGTGCTCACTTTTTGAATTTTTATCCAAAATATCTGGTTAACGAACTTGACCTTCATTTTGGGACCCTTAAAAAGTTTATCAAAGGCAGACAGACAGACACCGACAAAATTTTATGATTTTCGGAATCTGTGAGTGCCGAAACGTAAAGATCCGTTAAAAACCAGAGATCGAAAATTTGGACGAATACATTACACTCTCACGAATGAGAATGTAAAAATCATTAAGAATTTAATTTCAACTTAGAACAGCCAATTTTTTTTGTTTCGCGGGGACTATTTTACCGCTTCGCGTGGTGTACTCGCGCCCTTGGCGTCGAACTTCATTACGCACTTTTGTTTATTAACCATTCTCCAGCAACTGTGAACAAACCCACATAAAAGTTATATCAATGGATTCGTAAGACCCCATAGAATATCGCCCAAGTTGCAATTTTTGCATGTTTACAAACAATCATGCATTAGCTTTGCAAATGTAGTAGAGTGTCCTTGACGATTTCAAACACAAAAAAAAAACATTTTGGCTAGCTGACGCGTATTTTCGGCAAACGGCGAATAAAAGTATCTTACCTAGCATGTAGTATCACTGTAGTGCAACAGATTTCGTCATAAGTCCGAATTTTTTCTCAAAACCTCGACCGAATAAAAAAAAACACGATTCTTCATAAGACGTCGTTTTGAATGCAACTTACCGCTCGGGTTAGAATTTCGACCATTTTTTAGGGCTTTTATCAAAAAGTCTAAAAGTTATTTTAGATTTTTACCATCGACGTTTTAAGGATATATGATTAGACATTACAAAAAAGCAACAAAAAAAAAAGAATTAAATATTGTTGTGGGTTAGGTACTTTTGAATGTCAGTCCTTTATTTCGTTTCTGAGAATGCTTATTCAAACTAAGAAAATTTGAAATGTATAAAGTGCTCTACTTCTCCGTGCCTTTTGCTCGCACGCTCGTTCGCTCTCTGCACAAGGCGATAAAAGAGGCGATTGACGAATGACAGATTTTTACTCTTTACTCTTTCCGTGGACATCCGTGCTATAGCATCACGATGCGGGCGGTATGTTAAGAATGTAAATACCCTTGCCAATATTATCTGAATTACATGGCATGTGTGTATCAGATCGCTTGCTTGGGCCCGATTGTGTGTGTGAACTGAGAGCTGCCGAATCTGACTCACTAGTAAGTGTACTAACTAGCACCGCGACGGATATGTTGTTATTGCGGAAAACTAATATCATCTGATGACTGTTAATCGATAAACGAAAGGAATATTATGATCTAGGTGTGCAAATGAAGTGGATAAATGATGTTTTATAAACTTAACCATCTGATACTCTACTGTTTTTGCAAAGCCTTTTTATCTCGCAGTTATTTTAGTGTTTTATGTAAGAGCTTTAAGAAAATGATGGGAACATTTAACAAAATCTAAATCGAACTAACTTGTATGCGATATTTTGTATTGACAGTGCTCAAAGTTTCTCCAAACAGGATTGTGCTTGAAGTCGAGAACCTTTTAGAACGAGAGAGATGGAAAAAAGGCCGGAATTAGTCTGGTTTAAGCGAGCAATGTTAATAAACGTAAACTAAAATAAAAACTCAAAGTACTGGGTTATCCTGTTATTAATTATTTCTTACTTCTCCTTTTCCTCGCAGAATTCAGTCTGAGAAGTGAGATTCGCGAAAGCTGTTCGAATCCAAAGGAAAATTTTTGGTTTTTCCTCGTGGCTACGTGTCGAACGAATCGTAAATGCATGAAGTCGTTTTCCGTCCTGGCTCTCGGTGAGATAAAAATGGGTATAAAGTTATGTATCCATAAAAGTTGAAAATATAGTCGCTATGTGCGCTGCATCTCGAATTCTATGTGTGAGACAAACACAAATCGATCGCTGTGTGGATGCCCGTTTTCTCTGTGTAAGACGATACGAAAATTCCATCGCTCTATGCATGGAACCTTTGGTTCCGTCTGTGTGAGAGGATAAGTTTTGGACGCTGGAGTTTTGATTGCATTCTTTTCTTGGAGATAAAGTGCTAAGATCTGATAAAAAATGGTTCATAGGGGTAGGGATTCAAACGGATATGCTTTGGTTGAACTGAAAGTGTTTTACGCTTAAGAGGTCTGCCAATTTCCGGTAACAAAACAGAGTTGATAACTCAATTGACAACATTTGAAAATCGAATATTTGGGAGTATCTTACGTCGAAAAACTCAGGATGGAAGAACAGACTTGCAGAGGAGCGAGTTCTCGAAGAACAAAGACGCGCAGATGACGAGCAAGGCCCATCAGTGCACTTGATAGGTTGTACGGATTCACCACAATTTTTCTACTATTTTAAGATGTGCGCGTTTGCACCTGCAACTAACAACACAATCATCGAACTCGATGGCGCCACTTTATATGTGAATTTACATGGGCAGCAATTTCTTCAATCATTTGGTACTAAACTCTCAGAATGGATTCCTATGATCTAACTATGTGCATTGCCAGACCCTGGCTGAAGAGCAAATATTGTTGGAAGACCAAAGAGGTTTGGATAAAGAAAGAGCTTTGGATGACCAAAGGTGCGATGAAGAACGAAGAATTGCTGAGGAACAGAAAAGAAACGAAGCAGGATGACAGCTAGAGAATCGCGTTGATCGTTCCAGCCAGGATCTAAATATCGCAACTGTCGTGTCATCGGTATCTGCCTCAAATGGCTCATCCTCATCGAGTGGAGCAATATTCAGGCGATCAAAGAACTCTCGGGCGAGTTTGACAGCGCCCACAATACGTTCATGAACTGGAAATAACAGTTAGAACTCCTAAAGGCAATTTACGATATCGACGATAACGCGACTAAGGTTCTGGTTGCTATTTTAAAAGGCAAGGCTCTTATTTGTTTTCACTCAAAGGCGGAATTTGAATTTGAGGATTTCTGACCTTTTGCGCGGGATGCAACAAATTTTTGACTTTAGATCCGCGGAACTCACACTGAAAAAAGATTTTAAAGCGCAAGTGTGGCATATTGGGAAATCGTTCATAAATTATTTCTATGAAAAAATCATACTCGCCCTGACTAATGTACCCCGAGTTTTTTGGAGGTATGTAAAGTCTATATTTGCACCTCTAACGAGATAATATAAAATACTCCTGTATTTGGATAACATCTTAGTGGCTTCTCGCGATCTCAACGAGCACTTTGTGACTTTACGTAAAGTTTTTTTGTCGTGTAATAGAGCAAGGTATTCGTCCCAGTAATCATCACACTAAAACTACTGAGAACTATCTGATACCTTTCAAAAACATAAATTCGGAGTTGCCGAAGATAAAACGTTTGAAACGATAAAAAAATATTTGACAAGTAGGCCCTTTGAACGAATTATTCTCTTAAAGCTAACACGGAACTACACTGACATGCGTCAACGAGCGAGTTTGGCGCCAGCCTCTTGCAAAAGCAAAACGACGACGCTTTTAAGAAATTTATGTATTTTATCCAGCGAACGACTCCTGAAGAGTCAAAATACCACAAAATTGGACTTTAATATCACACGATCGTTTACGCAATACAACGGGTCCGCATATGCCTTGATGGAATAAAATTTAAAATTATCACAGATTCAGATAGTTTCCGTCTAACGCTTATGTGAAAAGGAATCTTAAGAATTTTATGTCTTTACGAAGCTTAAACTGTGCTGGAAGGTCTCTGTCTATACATTGGAATAGATTGAATAGATATTTAGGATCTTTGTTCTGAAAAATAGTCTAGAGCAAATTAGCCATAAAGAATTGTCTTCTCTTGGCAACATTAAGCAGACCAGCCTTAAGTCTGAATGGAGTTATGTGTTCGTATTTAGGCAAATTGTAGGTAAAACGAATGCAAGCATTTAACGCACGCTCAGGCTTTAAATTTAAATTGTCGGTCAAATCATCATATACTAAACAACCGTAGTCAAAATGGGGCAAGATGAAACTCTTAATCAAAAGTGTCCGAGTGGAGGCAGGTAAAGAGTCCTTATTCTTATATAGTTGTTGTAGGATTCTGTATGTTTTCCTTGAGATACTCTGTACCTGTTCCTTCCAGGACAAGGTACGGTTATGGAAATATCCCAGATATTTAACCACTTCCCAAAAAGGTGGAAATGATGCCAGTGTTTCAAGCGACGGAGATGATGCGGGTCCAAGAACAATTTCCTGAGTTTTGCCCGGGTTGAGAGTATGTCCAATCTTCCAGGCCCAGAGGATAACGCACTCGATATCCTCTTGGACTAGAACATGTAATCTACTTAATGAAGTAATTGGTCCCGATTAGTATATTTGAAAATCTTCAGCATATTTGTGGTATTTGTAATGTTGAAGTTCACTTCCAAGATCAGAAGTGAACAAATTGAAGAGGAATGTTGCCAGACTGGAGCCCTGAGGAACCCCACTCTTGACTTCCCACCAGTCAGAAAGCTCACCACTACTATTAATGTTTCTGTGTGACCGATTGTCAGAATAGGATTGAAATCACTTGATAACAGAGTTTGACATGTTAAAAGATTTTAAATTTTGTAGGAGTAACTTATGATTGACCATATCAAAAGCCTTCGCAAAATCAAACAGAAGAACAATCGTGATCGCCCTATTATCCATTGCTAATTTGAGATCGGTCGTCACTTTAAGGGAAGCAGTAAGAGTTCTACGCTTTGCCCGAAAACCTGATTGCACCGGGTCAATGACCTTAGATAATTTGAGAAATGTAGAAAGTTGCAGGTGAACAATTTTTTCAAGTGGTTTGGACAGTGCACATAAAATAAAAATTGGATAGAAGTCTTTCGGGGAAATAGGTTTAGAAATTTTAGCAATTGCTTAGGGAAGCATTATAGATATGCAATAGAATAGGAAAGATAATTGGAAGGGCAAATTTAATAATTTTAATTGACATTCCATCAGTTCCAATGGCATTTGATTTGATTTCAAGTGTTTTATCCAAAAGTATTTCAGGTGTGACGTCGTGGGAAAAGAAGTCAGAGTCATTAAATGTTGAATTAAGGGGGGTAGTGGAAGATGATGATGATAAGCCGGGAACAGGGAATGTAAAAAAAAGTCTTCAAAAGGTCATCAGGCGTAAAATTACTATCAATAGATTCGTGCTTGGGCGGAATTAGATGTAAACGTCTAAGGAGATGGCAAATGTTCTCTTTTTTGTCTCTATGTGCAATCTCGTTATAATTGTATTGATTGAACGCATCTCTAATCTTAGTTTGAACTAGTTTCCTTAGTTTACGAAATTGGGCTTGTATTATACTGATTTTTGTTCTTTTTGTAAGTCAGCGCTTGCCATCACGTTCCCTCATCAGATTTTTAATTTCGGATGTTATCCAGGGGGCTGCTTTATTTAAGTTTTCAGGAACGTGTAGCGGAGAAAATTTACTGAATGCAGAGACTAGGTAATTAGTCAGAGCGTCGATTTTATTATTTATATATGTATCTAGTAATATTCTTTCCCAATCATACGTCATTAGATGTTCGTGGAATGTATGTTCATCAATTTTAGAGAAGTTCCGCACCAGTCTTTGGGTTGGTTTTGAATTCAGATTATAGGAAAATTTAAAGGTAATTTTATTCAAGTCATGGTTAGAGAGAAAAGGGATAGCATGTTGATCGTAGGAGACAACGTTATCAATATGGTCTACAATCATTAAGTCAACACGAGTACTGGAACGATCAGTATGGTGAGTAGAATCATGAGGTACATTCCCGAGTCCCGAAGAGTGTATCAAAGATGTTAGATATTTAGAATGATTGGAAGTGAGATTTAGGTAAGTGTTGAAATCTCCAGTAAGGATAATGTTATTAAAGTTTAGAATAAATTTAAAAATTACCGATTCAAGATGTGTGCCATAGGAGGTATTGGATAGTTTATAAACTACTCCCACTAAAACACTATCAGAAGTTGACTTAACTTCAACAAAGAGAAATTCGGTAGTGGGGTAAGTAGCTACTGAACTCACACCAACCATAATTGAATCGACGTCGTAACCGTCGTATGATGGTCGAGTAGAAATTACTGTCGAAAAATTAGTCGGTTTTCGACTATGTTTTTTTATGCTAGAGAGATACTTTTTAAATGATCATTTACTGC
Organism: Andricus coriarius; assembly: GCA_932066315.1. NCBI lineage: Eukaryota > Metazoa > Arthropoda > Insecta > Hymenoptera > Cynipidae > Andricus > Andricus coriarius. The sequence goes on along the minus strand of CAKNWT010046684.1, from coordinate 4,722 downwards.
AATGTAAGTGATTTCATCAAAATTGGTTGCAATTTACAGGGTTTAAATAATCCACGTCGAAGTGACGTCGATTTGACGTAATTTCGTCTTTTTTTTTGACATTTTCACTCATCCAAATCCAGCCTAACGTGGATGTGAGATTTTGCTATAGTGGCCCAATGCAATTAATATTTATGCAAAAATTATTTATTGTTGAATCAAATGAAAATTATTTACTTTTAATAACCAAAATAATGAATCAATCATTCCACATTTTCAAAGTGCCCGCCAAACTCCTATTAGTAGTTTAATAAACGCAATGCGCAAGCGCGGTGTGTACCGGGCTTGGAATCTCGATAGTCACCACTTGCAGTTCATACCGCATGTGACTTTATGTCGAGTGCCTTGACCTGTGCAAAATTGTTGTCTTTATAAAGATGGAAAGTAATTGCAGTTCCAGCGATGAGGAGACCTAATTCGAATCTATTGGGCAGGAGGAAAATGCACCAGTGAGTATGCTGTCCCACTTTTAGGTTAGGAAATTTAATGTTACAACTCTAAGGGTGCCCATCTACATGGGAGAACCTGTCAAAAGCCGGAAGAAACTCTGCACCGGGAGAAAGCCGGGAAGTCGTAAAGACGTCGCCAAATTTTGTGCCCACTGGGGTGTTTCATAATTCGTTCGTTCCGCAACACTGCTCCAAGCCAAGTTGCTGATCAATCTCTCTAGCGATCAGCCCACGTGAAGAGCCTCACAAAATTGTTGTGTGTGGTTCCCCGAATAATTATTATCATAAAAGGTGCTTGAAATGACATTGGTGACTTTTTCTGATAGAAATCACATTTTTTAGTGAAAAAATCTATCTAGTTGTTTTAAATGTTACTTGATACAGCATGATACTTATTAATAATATATTTATCATCTTTTAAATATCTATAATTTTAATTTAAAATTATAGTTTTAGATGCGAAATTCTAAAACAATTTATTGTTTGAGGCCTTAAATTAAATTTTTTTTCGGAAAATTAAATTTCACATTAATTTTTGGTGGGATTGAATCTTAAAGTTCATAGTTGTAGTTTTAAACTCAAATATTGGAAATGTCAGGACAATCTTCGCTATGAAATATTTCACAATTTCATATTAATAAGGCCTTGATAGTTTTGAATTTAATAATCTTAGATGTTAGTATAAAGCAATTTCGAATTGAAAGGCTTAAATTTGTACATTTAAAAAAATTGAAATCCTATTACAGCAATCTTAATTGTTTGGTTATTTTCTTCAATTTTTAATTTTTACAACATAATATCTTAAAATTGCTTCATTTTTAGTTGGAGATTTAAACCAACAAAGCATTTCCAAATAAAAAATATTCTATTGAAAAATTTCAAGAATGAATAATAATTCTAAAAGAAGTGTTAAAAATGAAACTATTTTGAATCCAAAAATGAGTTAAAAATTAAATAAGATAAAATTAAAGTTTCTTAAATAGATAATAAGTGATTGAAGAATTAATTTGGTTGAATATTGGAAAATATAATTTACTTTCTGACTGGGTAAGGTATCCATGGACATATTAAGAGAAAGATTTTACAGAAAAACAATTCAAAAATGGGAAGCTCACGCAGCACACGTAAAAATTGACTGAGACAAAAAACCATTATCAGCACAACCTTCCTTCATGAAGACCAGTATCAAGATTAAAAATTACTAGTTTAAATATGAGATCATGTTTTCTATCTGAAGATACATATGTATGAGGTATAAAAAACTAAAAAATGTTTAAAATATATTTATCAACGGGCATCAAATAGCCAAACAATAAGAATATCACACCATTGTGTGTGTAACTATACCGTAGCATCATCCTTTCGACAAAAGATCTTTTCTCCGGCAATCCAAAGATATTCTATCTTCTTTCGTCTCCTTAAATTCAATGCAGAAGCGTAGATCCTTCGATTGTAGCGCGTCAAAGCCTCACGGATAAAAATGAGACTTTTCTCATTATCTGGCATGCCAAGATTGGTCGTAGACAAGTCTCGTACTTTTTTCCTCTGCTCAATTATTTTGTCTCTTACCAACTGTCTACTAAACGTGGCAACAATGATATTCAACTGTTAATGAAAGTCAATACTTACTGCAAAAATGATTTTTAAATAGACTTTGAAACTCATTGTAGCAAGCTTTGAAGCCAAAATAATTTCTGAAGAGGATTCAAAAAATAATTTTTCTTTGAATTTGTTTTCAAAATAACTCATTAAAGTTTTGAAAAAGTTCGAATTTAAAAATGTATTTAAATTCAGTGATGAAATTAAATTAAGCACAATTTTATATGAATTCAAGTAAAGTTGATCTAACATTAAGAAAACGTACGACTAATTTTGAAATTCAAATATTTAATACATCTTATTACGTGTAAAGAAAAAAAGAAATGTACTAAGTCGATAAAATCGAAAAGATCAAATAACTCATTTTTAATAAACAATAACATATTCAAGTGTGTAAAAAAAGTTACACTTATATTCTCTTCCAAATTGCCCTACTGAAAATTTGCGGCCGCATTTGCGGGCGCGTATACAAAGCAGCAATAAAATTGCTCGCAGAAAATTTTCAAACTACACAAATGCTATGTTGCGCAAAAATAGAGATGTTTATGTGATGCATGACATTTTTAAATTGACGATTATTGATATTATTAATAATAATTAGACAAAATTAGCCCGAACATGTGCTTATTATGTGGACAATAAAATCTTGTTGCATAAGCCAAACAGCAAATTTATCTAAAGATACACTGTAAAAAAAATCGATTGAATTTTACATCGCTGGACGATGTAAATAAAAGGACCTTTGTGTGTCAGAGTAAGCTTACGAAATTTTGTAAAAATCCACCTAGCGATGAATTTTACAATTACAGCTGTTGCGATATTCCAATTCGGTCGGTAATTGTACACACGAAAAAGTAAAATTCATTCAGTGAAAAAATAAAATAAAATGTATCATCAGGTGACAGGATTCGAACACTCGAAACTTGAACTTAGGACAATTTTATGGAGATTGAAGACACACAAGCCGGACACGTTACCACCTACCTAAAATACATAAGATATTATGGGTATTTTTTTGCAGTTCATATATTCTGTAACAAAAATATGAAATATACATTTTGAATAGCCGAATTTTTCCGTTCCAATAGCAGACAATGTTAAGACAAAATAGGAATAACTGGAATTTTATCTATTTTTGTGTGAAAGCTGTCAACAAAGTTGAACATAGTTGACGATTTCCTCGTATTAACCTCAAAATGCTCCAAAATGACGGGATGAACGCATCGATAAACAACGAAAACCAGAGACACTTGCATATTCACATATTATTTAATTAATTATTCTAAATTTTCAATTAATTATAAATCCAAAATCTTACAGTTTCTATCAGGGTAAAATTAAAAAGCTCGCTTTAATTTTCAATCTCAGGAATGCGATTTTACCGACCCATGGTATTTTTACACGTTGATACTGAATTTTCCGTTCTGAACTTAAATTTCGTGCGAGGGAATGTGTAATTTTGTTTGTATCTTGTGTGTAATATTACACTGCTATTCGAGGGTCCTTTTATTTACATCTTTAGAGGTTGTAATTTCACACACTTTTGTAAAATCACACAATGAGTTGTGTGAAATTTACAATGATGCAATATGTAATTTTACGAAACTTTGTAATTTTACACAACTCTTTTTTTACAGTGTATTACTGCTGCAGGATAGCCAGGAACAAAAATAGTATTTTTCGATACAATTGCGTGATGATGGCAATCCCCGCATGAGTGGGAAGGCGCATCAGGAACCCCAAGGGCAAGTCGACGTGAACCGAAGATGAACCGAGGGGCGAGTGTTGTGCATTCGCACGAGTGAGTCATTGCTATCTTTGCGCACGAGTGCCCAACTCCATTTTTTGTTACACCTCCATGGAAAGTCTCTTTTGCGCGCCATGTACATGCATACAGAGGAGGCTTTGGCTAATAGTGCGAGAAAGTCTCCCTTTGGTGCCTGTAGATGGTGGGCGACAGGGCTTTTTCCTGGAAGTGTTGCAAAGCAAATATTATTTGAAAGTGTTCTTGTTTGTCGAAAAGGATGGTGCGCGGCTGGGAAGCCGGTAAGGAAGAATATTTTTGTTAAAAAAGTAATTAATATCATTGCAAAATAAATAAAATTTCGACCGGTAATAATTGCTACTAAAGAATCAATTTTGTATGAGTTCAATTTTTTCTCTCGACAATTACGTGCAATTAATTGGTGTATGCTAATCAACATTTTCATGTAAAATCATTTTTCAGGTAATAATATTTTAAGTCCACTTAATAAGTTATTCTCACTGGCTGCTTTTACTGAAGTTTCCATTATACTAGCCCTAGCCCTGTGCCCGACGTTTGGTCTTACCAAAAATCCGTATTACTAGATAGCGCCTAAATTATGAATAATTGATGACTAAAAATGATTGAGAACATTAATATTGATTAATATATGCAAATTGATTGTCGACGACTTTCGAAATTACAATCATTGCCTGTTATTCGTGATTAATAATACACACATTTCGCTGAAAAGCATACGCTCTCAACACGCTGCATTTTTGCGCTGTCGTGATTTTGAATTCCTGAGTTTGTTATTTCCTACCTAACCTAATATACAGGGTGTCCAGGTACTCAAAAAACATTTTTGTATTTTTGAATTCTGACAAAAAA
>CAKNWT010046683.1:0-11856 GCA_932066315.1 Andricus coriarius | reverse complement strand
CTGTCTGATTTGAAATGGATTTGGTCACGAAATTCGTCAATTAACTGTATTACACATTTTCCTTAGACTCGGTCAAGGGTATGATTTTGACACCTCTCTCCATCAATATATAATCGTTTCTCGCATTGCAGGGGCATGAAAATAATAGTTGAAACTATAATTATTTTATATACAAGCTGTGAATTCGATTTCAAATGTGTTTCCACTTTGTATTTATGATTATATGGTGATCATTTCACGAGCACTTTGCTTCCCGTTCGCAAATGTATTTGCTTCCTCATAGAGGAAGCATTAGTGATTATTTTGAATAATAGACAAACCAAAGTCTTTATTTTGATCAATTTAAGAATAGAAATTTAGACAAAATAAAAAATTGCAAAATAATACAACAACATTTTTAAATACAAAGAAAAATCAGACAAATAAAATTTTGTATTCGAAATCATAATTTTTCGAGCTGGAAGGAAAAAGTTCTGTCGCACCCTATCCCTTTTCCAGCCTAACGATTTTTTACGAAAATTGTCATAATTATTCTATTTGAAAATTCATGATCAAAAAGTCTTTTTTATTCATGCATCCACTTTAAATTATGTCGATGAAAAAAGTTTTTGTGTTTGAAACAGATGTTTCAAATATTATAAATGAGCATAACATCCTTAATCTTCAATAAAGTGTATTAATATTATAGATAAAACGATTTTCCACGAAACAAGGAATCTTTTCCGTTCTTGTATCAATTTTGAATTATGTTAGTGAAAAAAGTTTTACCATAAAAAACCGTGTTTTCAAATATTCTGCATTACCATAGCTTCCTTACTCTTCAATAAAATCTATCAATATTATAGGTCAATCGATTCGTCTCGAATCAGCACATCTTTTCTATTCTCGCATCAACTTTAAATTATGAGAATGAAACAATGTTTACTATAAAAATCGATCGTTTACAAAAAAGTGTGAAATCCACACACACACACACATCCACACACGCATCAGGGCAATTGCTTAGAACATTGTATTAGACATTTTTAAATTGAGGAAGGTTTAATTAAATGAATTTAAAAATTTTGGAAAATGTTACCATTCCAAATCTTCCTCTATGAGGAAGCAAAATAATAAAAGCTTACATTTTTGACAGTTTTTTTTATTTCTGGTATCCCGTGAGATTGATACGATTGGTAAAAGATGTTTAATCTTCATATCATTTAACCTGACTTCTGATGACAGAAGTGAAAAGTTTGTGAACACCTTAGTCCTAAAAATGATTTCTTTTTTGAGTAACTCCTTAACAGAAATGAAATTGTTGGGGTTTTAATAACTACAAAACTATACTATTATTTGGGTTTATTATTCACAAAAACTTAAATTTAAAAACTTCACGAATCAAAAGAAATAATCCAATACAAGCATTAACATGAAAAAACTGCGAAACATTTAGTTGAAAGTTCATCTCTTTGGATGAAAATTAATTTTTTTAACTGAAAATTTAGCTATTTGAATTGAAGGTTCATTTTTTTAATTGAAAATTGAACTACGTGAGTAAAAGTTGAACGACTTTGTTTTAAAAAAAAATGTATTGAAGGTTCATCTCTTTAGTTGGAAATTTAAGTATTTTTTGGAAAATTCGTATTTATTTTGTTTAAAATGAAGTTTCTTAACTGAAAATGTAAGTTTTTTATTTTTGGCTTAAAATGGATCTTTTTTAGTTGCAAATCCCTCTTTTTTTGGTAGGAAACTAATCTTTCTGATTTGATATTTCCTCTTTTTTGGTTAAAAATTTCACCATTTGGTTGAAAATGAACCTTTTTATTTATATTTTCGGGTTGAAAATTCAACCATTTTACAGAAAATTCGTCTTTTCATTGAAAGGTCAACAATTTTGATGAACTTTTTTTTCTTGACTGGAAAATCGATATTTGTTAAAAATTCGTCTTTTTTGTTGAAACATTCATCATTTTAGTTGAAAATTTATTTTATCACTGAAAATATAACTATTCTTTTTTTGGTTGCAAATGTATTTTTTTTAGTTGAAAATTCATGTATTTCGTTGAAAATTTGTCTTTTTGATATAATTTTATTTTTTTAGGCTGAAAATTCAACTATTCGATTAAAACATTATTTTTTTCGTTGAAGATTCATCATTTTGGTTAAGAATTTAATTCTTTAATTGAAAAATGATCTATTCCATTTTTTCTGAATTTTTTTTTAAAGAAATTATTATATAATTATTATTATAATTAACAATTATTGTCATTAAGAAAATTATCGCAGCAAGAAGACTTTGGCAAAATATTTCGAGTTGATTTTGCAAAAAAGTAAGCCTGTTCATGAGAAAATGGTGAAAATGTGCATTTGTTTATCAAAATTGTTTATATAATTAACAATTTTTGTCACTATAAAAAATATAATAACGAAGAGTTTCTGAAAAGACATTTTTAGTTGGTTTCGCAAAAAAATTAAGCCTATTCATGAAAAAATGAATGAAGTGTGCATTTGTTTAAAAATTTTGATCAAATAATTGGTAAACAGCAGCTATTCTGAACTGATTGTAAGCGAAAATTATTATCTGTCATATTTCATATGAACAAAATATACGGATTTAAAGTAGCTAATCATTGCGAATCAAGAAAAAAAACTTTTGTTCAATAGTTTGTTCATAACATTATAAACAAGTTTTTTTAAAACCTACTGGAAATTATCTCGAGTTAGTCATTACATTGATTTATGACCTCTTTAATGAATTTTAAAATCTTAAAAGAAATGGTATCACTGAAATGTTGGACAAAAAAAATTTAAACTTTGTTGTTAAATAACAAATGTTTGTTTAGTCAGAGTGAAATATTGGCAGTCATTCGTTCAACCTGGGAGACTTACGGTCATTTCTAAAAAAAACAACATTAAAATCCGTTGAGCATTATACTGTCGGCCGATCGGCTTGCATGTCAGTAGTAAAGGAAACAATTAGTCAGCCACAGTAAGTATTGCAGAATCTCAAGAGGGCTTTTACTACTGAAATGCGGCTGACTAGTCGTTGACTTTACTACTCATAAATTAATATCCTAGGTAAGTCCCACATAATTCCTGCAGTTCTTATTTTTATTTTTCAATTTAGTATCAATCTTTAAAACTATTAATTTTTCCGGCAATAAAAAAGTATAATCAGAAAAAGGCTGTTCTTATTTTGAGGTAATAGTTCTAAATTATTGCTCTTTAAATATAATCAACTATTAAAAACAAACTAGCAAAACAGGGAAATAAAGGAAAGTATTCTCATATTATACGAAAGTTAACTAAGCAATTTTATTCAAAATGTTAATAATAATATTTATTATTTACTAGCAGTAAATGCACGTGGCGCGAACCGTGCATTCACGTTTCTGGATGTTTTTATTTCCTAACATTAAATATATAATCAATTTCAAAATTTATTATTGAACTAATTTTTAAATATTAGGTTTGGAATTTTTTTAAACTATCCATTAATTATTAATATTTTTGCATTAAGCGCGTTTGAAATTAAAAAAAAATTGAGTGCTTTTGAATTGGAAATGTTATAAATCAAACAATTTTAGATTAGGTACAATTTGGGAAAAAGAAAAATATTTTGATTAGACTGGAAAGAAATTGAACTTGTATAATTTCTAAATAAAAACGATTGTAATTAAATAATAATTTCAAATTGAAAGTATTTGAATGTAAAAAAATTTTAATTTGAAATTCTCAAAATTGAACAATTTCAGGCTAAAATTTTGAAAATTAAACAATTTCATCAGAAAGGAGTTGAAATTATATAAGTTCTATTTTAAAGTGTTTAAAATTGAATAATTTTATATTGAATTGAAGAATCTAGAAATTGAATGATTTTAGATTAAAATTTAGAAAATAGAACAATTTCAAAACGTTAAAAATTGAATATTTTCAGATTATAACCTAGAAAATTTTTGCATTTAAAATTGAATGAAATTGAAATTGTATTTTTTCTAGTGTAAAGCGTACAAAATTGAATAATAAAAAAATTTTAACTTTTCATTTTAATAATTTTAAATTGTTAAATTGCGATTAGTTTTTAACACTTCATTTAAAATTATTTGTTATTCTTGAAATTTTCCAACCAAAATTTTTAATTTTAAAATAATGTCATTTTTTTTAAACCTTCAACTAAAAATAGAAAAATTTAAAGAAATTATATTGAAAATTTATAACAAAAAAAAAGATTGTTACATATGAATCCAATGTTTGAAATTCCACTATTTGATGTGTTTAAATTGAAAATTATTTTTTATTTAAGTTGAGTTTGAAATGTTAAATATTTTTGAACATTTTGTAATAAAAAATAATTTAATTTTGAATGCCCGGTTCTAAAATCTGCTTATTTTTAAGCCTTGATATTGACAAATTATTTGGGTTATTTTTCATTGTTTTGAATTTTTCTGGAGAAATTTAATTCAAAAGGTTTTAGTTACAATTTGACATCTTACAATTTGAAAGAATTAGAAAAATCAAACAATTCTGTAAGTTTAAAATTAGAACCAAGCAGTTTTACATTTAAAGCCGACTAAAATTAAAACCAGCAAATTTATAATATTTAAATCTAAAATGATTGAATTCAACTGACCATCAAGGCTTTCAATATGAAAGTTTGCACTTTGGGAAAATTTAATGGTTAAATTGTCCTGACATTTTTCATATTTGAATTTAAACTACAAAATTGGAAAATCTAAATTTGGAAACGTCAAAAAATTAAGAAATTTCAAACCAACATTTTTGAATTTAAGCTTTTGAAGCAAAAAAACAAAAAAATTTTCAAGGCCTCAAAAATTAAACTGTTTTGAATTGCACATTAAAAACTATAATTTTTAATTGAAATTATAGAAATTTTAAAGATGATAAATATATTATTAATAAGTATCATATCATGTAGTATTAAGTGTCATTCAGAGTGATTGGATAGATTCTTTTACTAAAAAATGCGATTTGTTTAAAAAATATCACTGTCATGTAAACATGAAAAATTGAAAATATTTTAATATTGTGAATCTTTAATGCTGAATTATTATTAAAACTTTAAGAATTGCATGCTTTTTAATTGGAAACTTTCAAAATTAATAAATTCAGACTTGAAGCGTTAAAAATTTTAAAAATCCAGACTTCGTTTCAAATTGAAGCATTCTTGAATTAGGATCTTCAAACTAAATCGTTAAAAATAACTAATTTCTAAATTGTGCATCACGATTTTAAAAATTCAATCATTTTAATCTCAAATGCAAAATTAATAATTAGATTAAAAAAATCAGCGATAAAGCGTTTCCATGCAAGGGTTGAAGAAAGGTTGTTGAAGACAATTATATAAGATCTCAAACGGACATATATTAGTATTAATAAATAAACTGTCAATATTAAACAGTTCCCCAGGGCTTTAAAAATTGCCTCATTTTCAATTTGTTAAACAATTATGGTTTGCCTAAACTATTTTTTCGCGCGTAAAGCGTGAAAAGTTATTCTTTTTTTGGGATAAATGATACAGTTGACGAACTTCAAGAAAATTATTTCTCCTTTCACATATTTGGTAATTATTTGAACAATTTTAATTTGCTCAAACAATTTTCTCTCTGTAAATCGTAAGAAGTTATTATTTTCCGGGATTAATGACACAATTAAAAAATGTCAAAAGTAATATATTTCTGTTTGAGAAATATTATTATTGAAATTTATCAAATGTTCAATTTATCCCGAAAAATAATAACCTTTCACGATTCAAAGGCGAAAAAAAGTTTAAACAAATAATAATTGTTTAAGCGATTGAAAATTAGTTTATAAATGCTTGGAAACTTGTCACTTATCAAATAAAAGGAATTAATTCCGAGGAAATTAAAAAGAATGCAGTATTTAGCATGAATTTTACATAAAACTGCTATTCTGTCATTTGGTCATATTGCCATTTTGTCATTTTGTCATTTGGGTATATTTTCCGGGCACAATACAAGAGAGTTGGAGTTTAAAAACTGAAGTTTATTGTGTGGAAATTATTCCTGAAACATTCCTCAAGAGTTGACTAAACTTTAATTTTTCCGGAAAATAAATAAATTGGGGGCAATCAATTAGCAAAAATCGGAAGTCGAATTTTTGCAGGTATAAATTATTTGGACCACCCTATATAGTACTGTCGCCTGACACGATAGAAAAAGTCGCGAGACAAGAAACACGCGAAAAGCGAGCCTTCAATGGTTTCAATGTGGACAAAGTGAATGAATTTCAAAATTATTATTGTTGATTACTATTATTTATATGAATGTATACTATTGAGTAAAAATACCGCTGCGAAATACTATGGATATATTAACTATAGGTGTATACATACACATAAATACACATAAATTTATGTGTGCTCATTTCATGAGCATTTTACTTCCTCATAGGTATCTAGTAAATTTTCTTTCTCATAGAGGAGGGTTTTCCTCTAACAAAAGAAAAACAAATGGATACTTTTAATATTTTGCAAGCTTATATGTTTCTGTCTTACCGAAAATCTTATTTTAAAAAAATCAGGCAGCCCATCAACATGTCAATCGATTGTGTTTTGTTCTAATGAACAACTTTTAAATTTACGGAAGTGTTATATTCCAAATTTAAAAACAAGTTTTCTTTATATAAACAATGTAACCTTTTTCTTTAACTCTCTAAGTCGCTAGTGATTGGTCAAGAATGGTCATCGAAAGTTCGTCAATAGGTTAATTCATGCGTCTCGAAGACGAGAACAATTATATCAAATATTATTATACCCTTATGTTCCCAATTAAAAAAAAATCCTCTGAAAAAGAAAATAAATAATTTTTTGAGGAAATTTAAGAACGATATTAGTATGTTATGGTAGGTGATACAAGTTTCTACAGTAGGGGAATCGATGCGTTTCGAAGATGCGAACAAATATAACATATACATTACTGTTGCATTAACAATATTAAGAAATTAGCACGCCGCGCGGGCACATCCTCGTCGCGCGCTGCGTGCGCGGCTCGCTTCGCGCACGATAATGTATTTCCCCCACCTTTGTGCGCAGGCCTTTTAAAATTAAAGGACAAAGCATGGACAACTGCAATTTGAAGATTGTGGATTCTCTTTTGTTAAAGCTCCTTCGGCTTTAACGAACACATTCTCATCACGTAACTCGTGCTTCGCACTCGAATTTGTCGAAAGTGCGAACTTTTCTACATTATGTCCAACACTATTATGTTAAATGTATGTTTTATTGATTCCTGTACCTCACCCTATGATTGCTTATTCAGATATTGAAAAATAAAGTACACATTTTATTCATGATGATTACTTCAATATTTGTTTCTTATTTTGCATTACATTTTATTATCGGCTACCCTGAAAAATGTATTATTTCAATGAATTTATATTATTACAATTCATAATATGTATTGGTATTGAAACATACGTATTTTTATGATCTTGTTATTGTAATTGAAAGAAAAATGCGCATACTATTAAAAAAAATTGTTATCAAGCATTTTATTGCAACTTGTGTCATTTTTACATAAATTTAATTTGTTTATTTTCAATATTATTTTTTATGATTTAAACTAAAAATACACATCCTAGCCTAAGGTGGTTCTGAGCAAATTTCTACATATAATTTAGGCGAAAAATGTTGTTAAATAAAATGTTATTGTAGCTTGTGTCCTTTTTCCAAAATGGTAATTTTTTTATTTTTAATATATTTTATAAGAAGAGCTTATAACAAATTGGTAGATGGTTTTTGGTTGAACAACTTTCATCTTTTCATTCTTCTCGACTCTTGTGTCGCTTTTCCAAAAATTCCATTTTTTTCAATCTTATTTTGTACGATTAAAATAAAATCTACTCGACCTATATAAAAATTAATAATAACAAATTTGTAGATTCTTTTTGGGTAAGCAACTTTTGTTTCATATTTTTTTTTCATACCTTGTGTAGTTTTTCAAAAAATTAAACTTTTTATTATTTTTCATGTTATTTTTTGGATGAGTTTTCACTCTTTTTTGGAAAAGCAACTTTTGTGTATTCATTTTTTTCATAGCTTGTGCCGTTTATCCAAAAATTTAATTTTTTAATTTTTAATTTTGTTTTTTACGAATAAAAAAAACTATACATTCTATGAAAAAATTATTTATAACAAATTTGTAGCTTTTTTCAGGTGAACCACTTTTGTCTTTTTTTTGTAGCTTATCTTTTTTTTCCAACAATTTAATTTTTTTATTTTTAATGTTGTTTTTTACGAATAAAACAAAAACTATGTGTCCTATAAAAAGTGATTATAACAAATTTGTAGATCTTTTTTGGGTGCACAATTTTTATTAATTTATTTTTTTTCGTATCTTGCATAGTTTGACCGCAAAATTGAATGTTTGTTTTTTCATTATTTTTTGTGCGATCAAAATTTGAATTCTCGATTTTTCGAGAAAATTCAAAAAACTGTCATGATAATCTTCTAAGGTATTCAAAAATCAACGATTCTCTTTTTTTGCCTTTTTTTATATCATGCGTTGTTTGGCTTGAAATGTTCATTTTCGTTTGTTTTTTTGGATTTTGAAAATGGTATAACTCTGATACGAAATTTTTGAAAATGTTCTAAATTTTTCAATTTTCATCCAAAATAGCTGGTTACCGAACTCGATTTTTTTTTTAGTTGCTAAATACGTGGGTCAATACACAATCCAATCAGATCAGTCTTTCAAAAGTTATCCAGTATACAGACGACAACGACAACAACGACAGACAGACACCATCGTAAAACCGGTTTTTTCGGATTCAGGGAATCTCGAAACGTTAAGATTGAAAGAAATCCGCGATAATCAGTTTTCACATAAAAACAATACCTTCTCATTATGATGAGGATGTAAGAAGTTTCCCTCATAACAACAAGAAAAACAATATATTTTTTAAATTTATAAATTGGTATTGCTAGATCATAAGAGGTATAGAAAGTTCGTCAATAGGTCATTCAACGAATCTTGAATACAGTACTGAAGTATTCCTAATACGAACAAAGTTTTTTTCATATAAACAGAATACATACATTTTTTTGAAATATTATAAATCGGTACTGCTGGGTCATAAAAGGTTAAAAAATAGGTCAATCGATGCGTCTCGAAGATGCGAACAAATAAACTAGGTATCGTATTGTTGTATTTTGAACCTCAAAAAAGTTTTTCTCATATAAGCAGAATAAATCATTTCTTTAAAATTTTATAAACCGGTACTGGTGAATCGTAAAAGGTTCAACAACAGGTCGATCAATGCGTCTCGAAGACGCAACAAAATACGCTAGGTATCGTATTCCTGTATTTTAAATATCAAACAAGTTTTCCTCATATAAACAAGGTACATTTTTTTCAAATCTTTTAACTGAAAAAGCTACTTCTAAACGACCGATATAACTCAAAATCCTATCAGACCTGGATATCAGTCGGAGTTACAATTCGTCCAAATTTCATGATCATATCTCTTCTAGCTTTCGAGATATGGTGAACAGAAAAAGTTACACACACACACATGAACATACGGATATTTTTTGAAAATTGTATTTTCGAGCTCCTGGGCTTGAATTATATCGAAATATACCAAAAAAGTAGATTTGAAAATTTGGGTCAATACATACCTTCCTCTCCGAGAAAGAAAAACGGATAACAAATATTTAAAAATAATTTTTAATACCAAAATAGAACTGTCGACCAGTATAAAAGTTTAATCTGATCATTATATGTTTTTGAAATCTACATCCTAGTGTATACAATAAAGTCATTCATAAAAGTCGGAAACGTCAGAATGATAGTAAGAGTATATGTACATATGCATTTATTATGCAAACAGATAATTATAAATATAGCTTAGGTATATTCTGTAGACAAATGGATATAAACCATGTAGATTTCTTATATACACGTTTTAAGTTCAAAGCCATGGCCAAGTGCGAACGTCAAATCGATTTTCCAGCGCGGTCAATAAACATAATTTAATATTAACGTCAATGAAGACTATTTTAAACTAGTTAGAACTCTAGACTATTTAAAACTCATGATACGTCGATGAATTTACGCAAAGTTTCTGAGAGCGCAAAAGAATTTATAAACTTACATAACGTGTTTTGAGACTTTTGAGCTTATAGAAAAAAAGTCAATAGCGGAATATATTGGTGAAAACCAAGAAAGTATTTTAAAACAAAATAAAGCCTCTTTTTCTATTGATAATAATCATCATAATTCTAACAATAATAATAAGCGAGTTGAAGAAGTAGGCCCTTGTTTAAACTTTCAATTTTCTTAAAATTTAATACTGAAATAATAATTAGATCTGCTTTTAGGGCCATCATATGGGTCAATTAAAATTTTGTTTTGATTTTATTTACAATAGAATTAATCAAACAAGTACGTAACTTTCAGGTTAATTACAATTATTTTTAAACTAACTTTAACTAACTTCACTGAAATAAAATAAATTTTTTGTTACCGGATGATAAGGTTATCCAAAACATATTTATTATTTAAATGTATATTTTAACTAGATGTTGTATGATCTTTTTCGGGCTTCTAAATTGTTTATTTTGGTCATATAAACACACTTTATATGAAATTTATTTAAAACTGTTTTGTTACTGGATGACATATAAAGTCGGAGATGATTAAAAAATCGATTATAACTTTGAATCTAAATCTTTATTTTAAAAGATATAACGCCATAAATTCAAAAAAGGATCATCAGGGATATATAGCCCTTAGATTTTTATTTCCTAACATTAAAAATATAAACATTTTTAAAATACTGTATTGAATAAATTTTTGAATATTTAGTTTCAAAAATGTTTAAAACCATAATTAATAATTACAAATTTTGAATTCAAAGCTTTGGAAATTAAATATATACATATACTAAACGATTTTTAATTGAAAACGTTCCAAATCAAACAAGTTTAGACCAGGTAAAAATTTGAAAAAATTATAATATTCCGAAAGGAATGAGAAGCAATTAAACTTGTGTGATTTCTAAATAAAAGCTTTCAAAATTGAAAATTTTTTCATCACAAGCTCTCAAAATGGCAAAATTTCAGAATGAAATTGGGAAAATTTAACGATTTCATTAGAAAGGAGTTGAAATTGTATAATTTCTTCTTCAAAGCTTCAAAAATTGAACTATTTTCATTTGAATTGAAGAATCTCGAAATTGAACAATTTCAGATTAAAATTTTGAAAATATGAAAATTTCAAAACATTAGATTTGAATATTTTCAGTTAATAATTTTTAAAATTGAATGATTTAACATTAAATGGAATTAAAATTATATCATATCTAATTCAAAGCGTTCAAAATTGACTTATTTAAAATGTTTAACTTTTGAATTCGAATAATTTTCAGTTCTAAGTGATTAAAATTTGACAATTTTAAACTGAAAACTAATTTGAATATTTCAAAACTATAAGTTAACATTAAAATTGATCAGACAAAGCTTTCTAAGCTAGCTAATTCATAGCTAGGATTCAGTCACTAACTAATCTTAGTAAAATTTTGACTGATTCAAATTTATAGAGAACCAAACAATTACGTTTTTAACTGAAAAATATCAAATTTCTACCAAATAGAGATGAATTTTTGCAAAAAAAAAGATGAATTTTGAAAAAAGTATTCAATTTTCAACCAAAAAAGATTGTTCAGTGAAGAAAAAATAAAAATTTTAACAAAATTGTCGAACTTTCAAGCTAAAAAGACTAATCTTATACAAAACAATGGAATTTTTATCCCAAAAATATCAATTTTAAACATAAATTTTTACTTTCAACCAAAGAGTCTAATTTTCAACTAAGTAGGTTAATTTTAAACCAA
>CAKNWT010046681.1:0-10582 GCA_932066315.1 Andricus coriarius | reverse complement strand
TTGCGACTGTTTTATGTAAAATTTAACAGCTTTTTCAAAGAATCTTCCTTTTTGGTTTGAAATTCAACTGTTTTGTTGAACATTTCACAATATCTGTTGAACTTTATTTTTTAACTTACTATTTTGGTGGTGAAAAGTGAACTTTCATCTACAGTATCATCCCTTCTAGTAAGATATTAAATCTTTCTCAGATCAAAACGCAACTTTTGGGTTTGAATTAGACAATTCTCGTAAAAATTCATCTCTTTTGGTAGAAAATTCGACTGTTTTGTTGGAAAATCAGCTTCTTTGTCCAAAACTTGGTGATTGTTGAAAACTCATATTTTCATGTTGCCAAGTCAAATAAACATGTTCTTAGGATGAAAATAAAAAAATACTTTTGTCCTTATTTGGAATTTGTCCTTATCAAAGAAATTGTCAAATTTCCCAACGAAACAATTCAAGTTCAACCAAAAACCAAATAGTTGAATGCTCAAGCCAAAAGTCGAACTATTTCGTTCAAAATTCATTGTAATAATTAATGATTGAACTATTTTGCTGAAAATTACTTTTATTTTTGTAGTGTACATCAATTCTTGAATTGCAAATGTACCTATTTTATTTTTGGTTTAAAAGCGATTGTTTCAGTTTTAAATTCAACTATTGGTATGAAAATGAATTTTTTAATTGAAAATTTGTTTTTTTTGGTTGCAAATTCAACTATTTTGGTGAACATTTTAACGATTTGCTTAAAAATTTAAGTATATATTACTGAAAAATTAAACTATCAGGTAGATAATGATTGTTGTTTGTTGAAAATCAATCTTTCTGTTACAATATTCATAATTTTAGTGCAAATCGAACTATTTCTTTGTGATTTACATTTTTTTTCGAAAATTCACATCTTTTCTTTTTAAAACTCTTCGGTTTGCTTGAAGATTCCACTATTCTGTTATACATTTGTCTATTTTGTTGAATTAAACCGGTCGAAAATTCCTTCTTTACAGTAATTTGGTGTACTGCGAATTTCAATATTCCATTTATAAAAGAAAACTTTTTGTTTTAGTTGTAAATTCAACAATTTGGTTCGAAATTGATGTATTTTTATAATATTTCGTCATTTTTTTCAAATGTTGAAAACCATATACGTTTGTAAATTTTTATTGAGTTAAAAATTATATTACGATCTTGTGCCTGCATATTCCTCTAAATTCATCCGTTTACAACTAGAAAGTGAACAAAAGTATGTTTAAAAAATTTGAAATGCTGAGAGAAGCTTCTAAGTTTTCATTTCAATTTCAATATTTAGTATTTGGATTTATAAAATAATTTTTGTTCCATATTTCTTCAGTCATCAAATTTTTACATATGTGAACATTAATCATTTCTAATTCAACAAGACAGATAATTAGTACTGTTTCAGATCATATGTGATATAAAAATTGAAAACCGAAAACTGAAGTTCAAATAAATCCCAAGAATGATATTATTTGATATTCTGTATCAAATTGTATTGCATGTGACGCAGCGCCACCTGGTGCAATGTATATTGTGCAGTGAGCTTTCGCAACGCAAAAAACTCTTCTTCTCCTCGCGCATCAGCTCGCGTGTAGCTGTTTGATGCTGCCTGACGGTGCACACCTATCTGTGAGCACGAGTAGGCGGCCGCCAGTGGTGAACTCGAACACGATTGCTCACATCGGTTCTCATCTGCTGGCCTAACCGTTTTCTACGCGTTCACGTGAACCGTTCGAATACAGCAATGCCTAGTTTTCGGGTAGCCATGACCATTCACTCTCTGCTCACTACACGAATTTTACTACCTCGAGTAGCGCGAACAGACATTTTAGTTCGTAACACTGAAAAAATATGAACAGGCGACGAGTGCGTATGGAACGCATCGAGCGTTCACCCAGCATTTTGCTCCCAATCCCTGATAAATACTAAAAATACTAGCAATACTAATAAAATAAAAAATTAAACTCACAGCAAAAAAGAACCCATTGAAAAGGTGTCTTGGTGAATTGCGTATCTGTCATTTGCAGATTGAGATTTTTAAAACTGAGTTGGTTTGTGACTAAGTGAATCGGTCCTCAGCAGAAAATTCCTGTACAGGAACCTGCTGATCAATAGATGTGTTGGAAAGCTTAAGGGTTCATCCACACATCGTAATGTGCATAGAGAGATTAATACTGCTTTCGAAAACCAGATTTACTATCTCATCTGGCAAACATCGTGTGATCACTAAAAGTGTCACCTTTCAGAGAAGTGTCTTTCAGGGCGACAACATGAGCCTGGAAATCGAAAGCATAAGCTCACTCAAGTATTTTACATGGATGATCTTAAGATCTATCTAAAAATCAAGCGAAACAAAATCTAGCTCTAGACATTGTTAAAGAATACACTTAAGAGATTCGAATAGCGTTCGGGTTAGAAAAATGCGCAAAAGCTTATTTGACAAAAGGAAAACTTGATGGCATCCCGGAAGACCCTGAGCTCATCGACAGAAGCGCTATACAACACCTTGACGCCGGAGAGACCCATACATGCCTGGGCGCGCCACAGAACCGCATTCAGGACGTGACACCTATAAAGTATACTCGCCGATGCAGATACAAACGTCTTATCCGACAGATTTGGTCTTCCGAACTGTCGGCGAGGAAGAAATTATCCGCGAAGAATATTCTTGCCAACCCGGTAGTACTACATTCATTTGGAGTGGTTCCATGGACGAAGGACGAGCTCAGATCCCTCGATATCGGCTCCCGAAAGGTTATGCACATAAACAAAAGCATGCACCAAAAATCTTCTGCTCCACGACTTTACATCTCACGCGATCAAGGTGGTCGCGGAATACTAAATCTTGAATGTCTTCACAACAGGATTATTTTGGGCAGAGCACATATAGTCGCAAATGGACAAGACCCTCTTCTTAAAATGGTCAGGGAACACGAAGAAGTGAGCAAAGGGGCGTTTCTCTACAAAGCAGCGGAGGAGGCTGCTGAAACACTCGGCCTTGACTTCAATATCAGGGATGAGCAAAATGCATCAAATCTTATGCATCTCGAGTACTCACTCATGAAGGCCCTGAGTAAGAAAGCACAGGAGAAAAATTTCCGCGAAGAAAAAGATGCACGGCATCTTCCACAGAAATGTGGAGGATTTGTCGATGTCGTATGAACTAACGTTTGCTTTCGTTAAATCACCCGGATTGAAGTCGGGCACGTAGGGTTTCATTTTGGCATGTCAAGACGGTGTCATTGCCGCTCTAGCATACCGTCGCCACATTTTGTGCCAAGACATTTCGGATGATAGCTGCAGAACGTGTCATGCACACCCCGAGCATCTATGACACATACTATCTTTTTCTCCAACTCATGCGGGAACGACCTACATCCGAATGCCCAATGCGGCACTAAGAGTGCTTTATTACCATCTCTGTCACTCTTACTGCATCAGCCCAAATACCGCTCTGCTAAACGGTCCTAGGGAAATACAGTCAATTGTCGAGAATGAGGAGTGTCGGATATACTGGAACTTCATATTCTCGACAATTGTTTCTATAGCGCGTTCGAGGCCTGACATAGTTCTTCTTGACTTCAAGAAACGAACCATGTTCTTTATCGAGTTTTCAGCTCCAGCCAGGCACCGTTGACTTCAATAGACGAGATGGCGAACTAGGAATGTAGTTATCTTGCTTCTTTTAGATGGCTCTGATGTCGAATTTCAGCAAAGTGCGGGGAATAGATAGTGAGTGGGGTACTATCACGCCAAGTTTGATTTTGTACATGTAAACACAATGACGCGAACCACGCAAACGAATTTGAGGTTATAATTCGTGAAGTGTGTAAAAAAAGTTTGTGAAGATGCAGAGTCGAAATATTTGTTGTGTGTCGGGATGTAATTTGAAATTAAGTGATAGGAACAATGTTTTAATTCAAAGAAACTTAATGTAATAATCCGTAGCATTTCTCTACTTAATTAATAAAAGCGAGAGGTACTACAATTTCATGTTGTACATTGGTCGCATGTGATTGTAATATTAATAATTACTTTAGATAAATACACAATATTAATATAAAATACTTGAATTTTTAGTATTTTCGATACTGCATTGTATGTCGACTTTGAAGATAACGTTTTCAGTAATAAAATACTTCTTAAAATATATGTGGAGTGTTTCCAATTTATTCATTTTAGAAATGATTAATGCCAAATCATGCAATATGGCTTCCCAAATGGGTACAATAGCTTAAATTTATTATATTTTATGATAGCTATGCTACACTTGGCAATAGTTCTTTCAAATTACCTTTAAATTTATGTAAGTTTTAATTTTAGCGACCCATTCAAAACACCTACGTGTACATATATATTTACTAACACATGCGCACGAAATTGTAGTTCTCTTGCTTCTTGTACGCGGAGCTTCGCTCCCTTTACGCTGCCACGAACTTAGCATTGAGTCAACGGTGCCTGGCTCCAGCTGACAAAAACATCATAGCCAAGGAGAATGAAAAGAAAGAGAGGTATAAAGACCTTATAAGGGAGTTGCGATGGTTATACCCGAAATATTCTGTTCAGCTAATCGTCTTGATTATCGACGTTCTTGGAGGTGCCAGGGTTTCACTCGTTAATAGCCTGAAAAGCATACCTGCGTGTCAAAAAAATGCTGAGACACTTGCGGGGGAAATGCAGAAGGCGGTCGCGCTTGGGTCTCTCCGTGTCCTCAGGGTGCACGAGACTTTTGCCGGATCATCGCATTGAGTTCGTCCCAGACTGTAACCACCTATCTCACGGTCGTGAGACCTAGTTACAGCTGAAATTTTACCGTGATTTCGCTGGGAGCGGGTGCAATTTCTCAGATTAGCACCTGCTCGCAGAGAAATCCTGCGGTTGTCCTTATGACAAACTTTTAACTATATATATTATATATATCATTATATTTCATTATGAGAAGTTTTAGGCTCCGGAAGCAACGATCATAGTTCCTTAAAGCAACCAATCCCAACGCAACTGGAACGTGTACGTCACCCACTTCTGCTCCTTCTGCTTTAGAAGGTAAGCAAGAGCGGTAAATTTACGCGAGACAACGTCGTTCAACACTGTTCCTTGGAGTTAGGTGTCTAGCAGCGGATGACCTTACGCGGAAAACGGTACAGTTGGAGCTTAAGGTTTCACTTATGAATACATTTTTAGAGCTGCCAATCTTTGTAGAATGTTATCAGGAACAGGGTTGACGGGTTAGATGAAGTGATCCCAGAAGAACAGCCTTTTGCATCCGGTTCGCGATGGAATGAGCTTGGCGCTGGCAAGCCGGAATCTTCTTAGTTTGGCTAAGAAATGAAGCTCTCATACCCCCAAGACAGCCGATTATGAGAACTGCAAGATGGACATTGTAGTCTTGGTACAGCCTGTTCAGCTCGAAAAGAAGTGCTTGATATCTCACCCGTTTTTCTTCCTCACTTGCCGTGATATTACCATCGGCTAGTGCCGAGAATTGAATCACGTAAATGATCTTCATGTTGAGCTATTGGAGGACAATATCAGGCTTCATACACCGATAGAATATACTTACTTATTTTATATGATCGCGTCTCACGTTACGTTAGCTTGGACTATGTCATACTATGATAGTATACATTCTTACTATTTTAGAAAGGATCCACACTAAAATAGTAAAAATGTATACTGTCATAGTATCATATAGTCCATGATAACGTAACGTGAGACACGTCTCGCATCCAGTGAGGATTTTCATCTGCCCAATATCTGCAATTATGTCTATTCAAGGATCCATCAAGTTGGAAAGTTGTTTCTTATGAAAAAGCTATGCTTCATGGAATGTTAGGATCTCCAACTATGCGTGCGATCATGTCTTCATAAAACTCAACGCGACGATCGAAATCGTCTTCATTCAACTTGTGAACCAGTTTCACTTTAAATGGATGGAATTTCGCTGTTTTTAGTACGTTGTGTACAGTCGATTTACTTATGTCATGCTCTTAAACAGCTCTGCGGATGAAATTATGCGGATTTTCAGCAAAGGATAACAAAATATCTAGTGACTTCTTCCTATTTGTTGCTGACCTTGGTCTGCCTGATCTAGGTAGATCTCTGACAATGCCGAGATTATTGAACCTACTAACTGTATTTTGAACGGTCGGGAGTGCAATTGGAGTTCTACTTACCCTAAATGTTTCATTGAAAACATTCATTACTGTCCTAACAGATCTTTCCACTTGACCCCAACCTCTCATCATAAGAAGTGTTATTCTCTCTCTTTCAGTGAGGCGTTGCATTTTGCCTTTACGGACTAACCCTTACTCAAATTTCAATCAGAATCAAGAAGGTTAAACTTGTAACGCAGATAACTGTTTTAAAAAAATGAAAATTGTAATCTGGTAGTTTTACGTAAAAGCTCTTCCTCATTTTTACATGTAAACTACTGCACTCTTGATTGATAGAAATTTTTGTAGGGTAAAAAAATTTGGAATTTGTTGCTTATTAAAGCATCAATTTATAACGAAGCTTAAGCTTGTAAATATTCAGTTCTTTAATTTTTATTTATTTATTCATTATTTTATCAAATTTGTTGTGAAGAAAGTTAAAACTATACTTTGATTGACTTTTATTATTCGTGGGTTTGATGCTGACATAACTAATATTCAATACGCACATTTTATTTTTAAAATTTTTTACTTATAAATTATTTCTTTTGACCTTGAAGGTCAATTTCAAGGTCAAATTAAAGGTCACCACTGGATTCCATGTTAAAAGTTACTCTAAGAATTACCTCGGCCTTTTTCGTAAACACCTGAGCCGAAGCAGTACAGATGGACCCGCCCCATACCTGGGTCATCAAGGTCATCCTTGACCCTTGACCTGAGTTTATGTTTGGTCGCAAAATTTCCCGCTCTTTCGATTGCCGTTGTCAAAAATAGGGATTCCCAATTAAAGAAACAAAGTTGACCTAGAAATAACCCTCAAGGTTTAGCTTAAGTTCAAACTCAAGGTCACCGCTGAATTCCTCGTTAAAAGTTACTGCAAGAATGACCTCGGCCTTTTTCGTAAGCACCTGAGCCGCAGCAGTACAGATTGGACCCGCTCCATACCTGGTCAAGCCTAATAACCTTCAGCTGAAGTTCAAGGTCATCCTTGACCCACGACTTGAGTATATGTTTGAATGTGAAACTTACCGCTCTTTCGATTTCCGTTGTCAAAAATAGGGGTTCCCACTTAAAAAAAAAAAAAGTTGACCTTGAAATAACCTTGAAGGTCAAGCTCAAGGTCAAATGCAAGGTCCCCACTGGATTCTTTGTTAAAAGTTACTTCAAGAATGACCTTGACCTTTTTGAAAAATATGTTACCTAGAAAATTATTTAGGTGTTTCGTTACTTTTTGGACACCCTGTACATGGGTGATTCTCTGTGTTAAGGTCACTTTTGATAGAAGCAACTTTTTTTGCAAAAAAATTCTGAAATAGGTTTTTTTTCTATCACGCCTATTCATTGGTGCTACAATAAGCAATAATTAAAATATTTGAGCTTAAAAATATTTTTTGCAATTTTTTTAAACAATTTTTTGATAGAGTTCTCGGTTTTCTTTTAGAATTTGGATTCATGGACCAACTTCTATAGAAATGAGTATTCTAAAGTTTTTCGGTTCACTGATTTCTAATTTTATAGCAGAATTTCAAAATTCAAGATGGCTGATCCCATATTGCGGATCAAAATTTTCAAAACAGTCACCAGTTTATAAAAATGGTCATCCTAAGGTCTTTAGGTCGCTGAATCCAAATATAATAATAGAATTTTTAAACTCAAAATAGTTAATCCAATATAGTGGATTAAAAATTAAAAAAAAATGTTTTTACACGAATGGTTGTCCTTCCGTATTTTGAGTCACTGCATGCAAATGTTATACGCTCGACGAATGAGCTCCCTAGTACTCTAAGATTCAAGAAAGCATTTCATAATTATTAATAAATTTCTGTTTAAAAACACTATAATTTATCGAAATTATACACGCTCCCAAAACATAACTTATATTTTCACGTATACTCGCATATGACAGTACGTTCTTTTACTTTAATAAGGCTTACAATAGAGGAATACGTCTCTTAAACACGGATTTACTTTTTCATACGTCTCTTTATTTATTTGCTAAAGTTTTTGTCCTTTTTTTATTCATTTAAATCATACTAAATTTACATAAATATTACTTTTTCAAAACACGCATAACCTATAAAATGAAGTACTGTAAACATTTTTTAAAAATTCGAATGTTTTAACATTATTTTATAAAAGGATCAGAAGAATAAAATGAATGAAAACTAAAAATATCAAAGTAAATTACATTGGTCTTATAAACTTGACCTATAAAATGTCATATTTGAAATAAAATCAGTTCTAAGAAGAAAAAACGCATTTTGAAGGTTATAATTTGTTCAAGGTTTTAAAAATCGCTCAAAACTACATTTAAGTAATATATTTTCTTCTCATAATGACACAAATACACTGAAATACATGTATTTGAAACTTACACCTCAGGCCCGGATCACAGCTCATGGAGCGAGACCCTAAAGTATTATTAATCATTACCTTCGAACTTCTTCATGACAAAATGCATTAGATATTTCATTCCTTAACAATCTCAAGTATTTTAGAGTAGAATAATGTTAATAGGATGCTTTGTTCAATAAAAAATCATGAGGCACATGGTTAACCTATTTGCGTTTCATCCCTGGGTTTGAATTCTGTGACGTGCGATTACAGGACGTGTAATGTCAAACAACAATAAAACATTGATTATGCTTGTTCAAAAGAATAAATTAAAAAGTCCTTTGCAGGAATTATTCACCATGGATCCCTTTAAAGATGTGTTAGGTTACAATTGATATATTTTCCCCAAAAGTGTCCAATTTACCTGGAGCGTGTAATGACAGATAATAAAAATACGCTAAGGTTTAACACGTTTTATGTTAGTTTAAAGGTAAATATTTTAAATTTTACCATTGATTCATACACAGGTGTGTTACTTTGACTTATTTATTGAAGAATTACATTGATACTAATCAAAATAACAAAAAAATCGTCAAAAACTCATCATATTGTCATTACACGTTCCAGAAAAAAAATTAGGGGGAAACTTTTCAACTCAAAATTCTCTTATCTTTAAGTGCGACAAAATGAAAATCGATATGCAAGAATAATAGTTTTTGAGACATAATTTTTAGAGGTACAAGTGAAAAATTATATTTTATTACCCTTGGTTTCGAAAATCCTTCTCAAACTTAGCAATTTGTAGGTGGAGAACAAGGAAAGGGCATCTTTTCAAGTATTTAATGCTTGTTTAATATACTTTTCAGGTAGAAAAATCTGTGTTGTTCTTATGCTTTCGGTCCGTGTTATTAAAACAATTCATTTTATTAAATTATAAAGCAATTCAATAAATATTCACAAAGATATTATACGGGGAAGCAAAAGTGACCTTTATGTGGAGAATTACCCATGTGTGTGTGTGTGTGTGTGAAAACATGCTATTAGAAGTGGAAGGGAGAGGCGGTGTCGGATGTGAAAGAGCTTGTGTACCTGGGCTTCGTGTTCGGAGGAATAAGGGAGTGGATGGTTACATAAAAGAGAGAGTGAGGAGGGCAAATGTGGCGATGAGGCAGGTGTGGCGGTTGGGAAAGAAGTTATACGCAGATGATTTTGGAAGGAGAATGAAATTGTTTGACTCGCTAGTGATGAGTGTGCTACTGTATGGCGTAGAGGTATGCGGTAGAAGGAAAGGGAAGAGGTAAACACAGGAGAGGTATGTAAAGTGGATATTGGGGTTGGCGCGGAACACGCCTACTTATATTGTTCGGAGGGAGACGGGCAGAGCGAGTGTAGGGATTCCAGCAGGAAGTCGGGCGAGTAAACATGAGGAGACATTTTTAGAAGAGGGGGGAAGTAAGCTGGTTAGGGAGTGTTGGTGGGATAAGGAGAACAGGATAGGGGGTGGGGGGATGGAGGCTGAAAGGGAAAGATATTTTAGAACGAATGGACTACAGAAGGGTGCAGTGAGAAGGATGCACGAGGAAGGAACTAAGGTATATGAGTTGGTTATGAAAAACGGCATCAAGAGAGACAAGACGGCAGGGGAAGAGAGAAGAAGATATTCAAGGTTTAACGGGAACTATGTGTGGATTATGCCCAGGGCGAGAGCGCAATATTTGTGTAAGTTGGGAGAGAAAGGAAGTCAGGAGCTTATAGCGAGGATGAGATGTCGGTTTATGGAGGATTTTTATAGGTACTGGCTCTCTAGGGAAAAGAGGATGTGTGAGCTGTGTGGGAAGGGGTATGCAAAAGTGGAGCACTGGTTGGCGGCGTGCGTAGAGGTGAAAAGGAGTGAAATGAGCATGGAGGTATTGATGCATGAAAGGTGGGACAAAAGGGCAGTAGCATGGGTGAAGGGAGTGTTGGGTAGGATGGAGAAGAAGGGAAGGAAGGAGGAAGAGGAATGGAAAAGGAAAGATTGTAAATAGATGAGGAAGTAGATATAAGTAGTATGACAATATTGTAAATCGTCGATAAGTATTAAGTAGGAGACGCGGAAG